>OMLM01013948.1:104597-117115 GCA_900302695.1 Helostoma temminkii | reverse complement strand
TTTATAAAAGATATTATATAGAATATATCTTTTTAGTCAAAACGTTTCATATTCAGACTAAAAACTAAACATTTGAGAATGAAATGTTGCAGGGGCTGCACATTTTTGCATCTGTGGCTCTTGTCCTCAACAACACTTTGAATTGTAAAAGTATTTGTATTCATAATTTAGCAACGCTTTATATGTTTCTCTTCACTGAACCGTATCAAAGCATCGACACCGCTCGTCCTCAGGAGCCAGGACAAATTAAAAACTCGAGCAGAAAATGTCTCATTTAAATTCTCACCTTCAGCTCTCTGGTGACTGGCGGTAATGGTCCGAAAGGAGCTGACGCTTAAAAAATCATCACAGTGTAAGCTACAGTTCGAAGAGTCTGTTATGCCCAACGAATTAAACGACTTTGTAAAGAAAAGGAAAAAAAAAACGAACAGAAAATAGCGACAACGCCTTTGCAGCAGGCACAATCAGCAATTAAACATAGAAAATGCATGCGAGGCAGGACGCTGCAGCCTTACTTACTTCGTGCGCTGTGCAGTCTCCGCAGTTTAATTACAAACCCTAATCCCCATTCGCAGAAAGTGTCAAAAAATCTGCGACTATTTCTCAGAGATTCCCTTTAACAAGTGGAAACTTAGTGTCCTCCTGCACCATTTTATACATGATGAGCCGTCAGTAATGGGATTATTAAACAAAAACGTTTCAGGCGCTGGCGTTAACCTTTTTTAATGCCTAATTAAGTTTTGCAAAGAAATAATTAGATTCTACAGTGCTTACACTGCCTATATTTTCAAATGGCATCTGCAGCAAACACATCATCCTGCGACACTCGTGCCAATAATCTGCGGATATATGCGCTACAGTAGCAGTCAGATGTAAGATTTTAAAACATGTTGGGACCAAATAAGGTGCACTTAAAGCTAAAATAATTATCCGACACAGGGTGTAAGCCAACCTGCAGCATTATGATCTGGTCGAGTCCGCCCCCTTGTGGTAGCGCACCAAATAAGATGGATGTTACATAAAGCAGGTGGACATTTGGATAAAAAAAAGAAAAGCTGATATTCGACAAATGTTTAATTAGTCTGCAAATTAGCAGGACGTCTAACGATGTACGGGGAATAAATATAGCTCCCGATTAGCTGGAAACTTATAAAAGAGGACTGGGGAAGCGCATATGTGATGAGAAATGTGGGCGTTGACCTTGGCGCAGGCGCGCTCTGCAGGTCTTCAGACGTGAAGCTCAAGATAGAGGCGACTGTGCACAAGGACGTCAGTATAGCAACCACCAAGTACTTCCTAGTGAAATTTAATGGAGACTTGTCTTACTATGTGGTTATTACATACTGTAGCATTGAAGACGTTTTCCAATAAACACATACCAGTATCACTTTTTCACTGATTTTGTCTCTCAGACTACAAAAAGCAATGCAAACACATAGAGCGTGTTTGTATTATAATCTGAATCATCCTCATTCGTCCTATGTTTAAGGATTAAAATACTAAGTAACAGTGCTGAGAACAATGTGCAAGAAGACATGTAAATGCAATACTTTGAACGAGTATTTTACAAATATTTTTAAATATATTTTTTTAATTATTTGGTGTTTTGGCTTATGATTTTTCCATGTCAGGAACAAATCAGAACAGAAAACCAGCCCGGCTTGTTGTATTTAAAATTATGTCCACTAGAGGGTGGTGTTGCGTATGAACCACGTCTAAGATATCGCGAGAGGTATCTGTCTTCTCGCTCGGAAGGTCACCTGATCATTATTTCAGTGTGGTGACTAGCGTCACATTTAGCTAATCTGACACGCAACGCCTCATTTCACTGAAGCACCGGTAAGATGTGTGTTGTCATTAAGTCTTTATCATCACTAACCAGGGTATTAATGTTGTAGGGCGTCTTTGAAGAGCCAGGATATCGACGTTAGCGGTAACGACAACAGGGAATATATCTTAAATCCAGGAGCCAGCTACCTTAGCTAACATGCTAGTAACGATGGTAACAGAATATTCTAGACCCACCTGCCGCTGCTAACGTTAGCCGCTGCTACATTAGCATCAGTTAAATACTTTTGAAGTCTCTTGTGATTTGTAAGTCTGTGCTGTCTTTCTTTAATCATTCGTTTCCTGTTACCCATTTCTTTTTGCACCGACCTTTTATGTAGTAGGGTGACATTTAGCTTAGTCATTAACTTAGCTAACTGCTACATCTTTAACTAGCTAAGGCTAGGTGAGCTAATGCGGCCCCATCTTTCTCTTAAATGAGAGCAAATGAAGGAAATTTCGAAACCAATGTAATTTGTTTCCTCATATTAAAAGTTCTAAGTGTGTTTAAAATGCTTAAATGCATTTAATGATGACTAATCGGGGGATTAGTATTAGTTGTAAAGTGTGTTTGCGGGCTGTTCAGGGATGTTGCATCATTGAAAGTAAGTTTTCTTATCCCTGATTAGAGTTTTAGTCAGGCATACAGAAAACTCTGTTTTTTAACAACCATAGGCCGTAATGTCACCACTGCCTTTCAGTAGTTCCACACTATTAACCTAAATGTATCTCACACACAAATAAATACACACAACTTATAGACTAGGCTAAGTCTGTTAACTGAATCGTATATAACGACTGCATCTAGTATTTTTCTTTCGCCTGATTAATTACTGACTTCATTATTTTCTGCAAACCTTACTTTGAAGATTAAAAAAAATATTCGAAAGCCACTTCCTGTTTGTGGTTGGGTAATATTTAAGAAACATGTGGTGATCACAAGTGTCCATAAGTTACTGATTCAAACATCAGTTGCACATTCTCTCTGAAACTAAATTATGTTTACATGGTGTGGCTCAAGTACCCCTCAACAAACACAGAAGTATTCACCTACTTTTTTTATTCACATCCCCATAATATTCCTTCATTGGTGTTGGAAATTGTATCTTTGAAAATCAAATTAAAGGGTCTCGTTATTTGAAAACAGGCCAAAATAAACTCTTGTAAAATGTCATAAAATGCCATTTAAAGTGTCTTTAAACCAAGACTAGTAGTAGTAGACTCAGTAGTTAGTAAGTAGCACCTTGTTCAATGAATTGGGCATTTCTAAAATGGTCTCTGACCTAAGTTAAACTTTACAGCAGGGCAGTATGTAGAAATGTAAACACTAGGCTCGTTCAGATCCCTGTAACTCTGCAGTATCAATCCTAAAACTGTCAGTTATTCCTGAATAATTTTGAAGGATTTCACTGTACAAAAATGGTCGAGTCTCCCTTGTCTCCTTAATTCCAGTGAAAGGTTTGTGGCCAGTCCTGATTCTTACTGAGTAATGCTTTATTATGTGACTGTTGTTTTACAGAAAGACCCACGCTCCTAAAGATGGCTGACGCAAATCCACAAAACGCTCCTCCCCAGCCAGGACCTGTGGTAAGTTGGTTGTTTGACTTGCACAGATAGATCTGTTATTTCTCATCCTTTTTGGTGCACTCTGCTGAATCTGCGCACAAAGATATTGTCAGGAAAAGTGCCATGACATAGTGTTGGGGGCTGTAGTGGAAATTCTGGGTTCTGATAATATAAAAATATGCAAGATTTTTAAAAGTGAACCTGCATTATGAGCACCAGGCTTTGAGTTTAAAATATTTGCGTATTTACCTAACAGTGAAACTTACCATCATGTGACATCCTGGTAGTGGTAATCAATTCCAGTGTTTTGAAACGTCCCACAAAACTACAAATCTTCTGCTTAGTTGATTCTGACAGTACTGCTCTGAATTTGCCTCTAGCATTGTCTTTAAAAAAAACTACTGTCATACCAACTTCTTTCTCAAAGGTAATGTTAATTTCAGGGCTCTCACAGTAGATTCCTTTGTATTGTGGGGGTGTTGTTACAATTTACAAATAAACAGGTTAATCTTACTCAAATAACAATATGATTTTATATATACATTTTTTTTTCTTTTCAGTTCACCTCTTGTGCACCAGCGTAGCACCATCATTAGCATCACTGATGTGTTAATTTATCAGATTTTGGGAGAATTTGAAGTATTTCTTCAATCCTCTGCACAGTTTAGGTGGAACATGAAATGTAAAGAAGACCTTGTTTAGGAGATGTCACCTGAAGACGCAGATTCAAATGCAAATGTTTCCTGACGTTGGTGTAAAAAAATAGCAGCAATTAACTTGTATATTTTAATTAAGATGTTTTCTAGATTGGCTGGTGTATTCTGAGAGCCTTTCAGTAATTGTGTTTTAGTATAAAAAGTTCTAACACTTTTCTTTTATAGCAATTTCTGATGAGTAACAAGTTGGAAACTGCAATGTGGCTGTCACGACTCTTCACCGTCTACTGCTCCATAATGTTTATTCTACCAATTTTGGGGTGAGTGGCTTTGTTTACTGATGTTAAAAAAAAATCTGGATTTTATAAGGTTCATTAGATTAAAAACTTCAACATGTTCTCCCTCTTCCAGCTTGAGTAAATATCAATATTTGTCTTTGCTTGTGTGTTTCAGACCCTATGCAGCAGCTAACTTCTATCAGAGAGCCTTGTTAGCGAACGCCCTTACCAGTGCCCTTCGCTTGCATCAAAGACTCCCACGTTTCCAGCTGAGCAGAGCATTCCTGGCCCAGGCTCTCCAGGAGGATAGCTGCCATTATCTGCTCTATTCACTCATTCTGGTCAACTCCTACCCCATAACTAGTATCCTTTACCTTGAAATACATAGAAAGGAATCAAGAGGTTTAACAGACATATTTTGGGTGCCACAGTGCTCATCTGTCTGCCAGTTCTCTACTTTCAAGATGATTCAAATGCTTCTGTATTGCAAAATCCCAAAATTTTAAGTGAGCGCATGTCTCATTAACAAATATGTGGCCTTAGCAGCTGCAGTCCTTGAGGGTTATTCTGCGATTATCCTTAACCCCTATGTCCAGTGAGCATCTTTCCAGTCTTCCTCTTCTCCTTGCTTCATGCAACTACCTACACCAAGAAAGTCCTTGATGTGAGTATGAGGCTGCATCATCACACAGCATACCTGCTGTAACTTTTAATGCCATCTATGAAAATTATGACAGAAAGCTGTTTGCAGAGAACTTCTTAACACCCAAGTGGGACATTACCACCAGCCAAATGATGTTTTAATTACCCAATAAATCAACCAGCCACTGCTCAGAGACCCAAATTCAGTCAAAAAATCTAATAAAAGCTCATGAATGATTATGTGATTTTCCTGTACCTCTATATCTCATTTACTTTATTAGGATTTCATGTAAACTCTGTGCCTTGACTTGATGCAGCTCTGTTCTCATCTACTGACTTGTTTTTGCTTTTTCCTGCAGTCCATGGGTCCCAGCAGCCTCATGTTTATCAGAAACCTCCTGGACAAACTAACAACCAATCAGCAAAATATCTTGAAGTTCATTGCCTGTAATGAGATCTTCCTGATGCCAGCCACTGTCTTCATGCTCTTCAGGTATGTTCACGTTAGTTTTGGTTTTTCATTCTCAAGGCACAGTAGAGATTCTTTAGTGACTTTATATACCTACACTGGTTCGATTGAGTGTAGGGTTGTTGGTATTTTTCTCCTCAAAAACATTTGTTGGAACGTGGGAGATATTCAAACTGTAACATTTCAGGCTTTTTGGTGTAGTTTGACTTGTGCTCCAGCAGAAGGCAGTGTTACACTTTGCTATTACACAATGCAAGTTGTTCAAATGAATTCAAACAAAATGTCATGTCTTAATTGCCTGAGTTCGGAAGGAAATGACCCAAAGTACTGATTTTTGTTTTGCAACCATCACTTTATTAATGCTTTTTTTGCCAAAGCTACATCAGACAAATTATGATTTAAAAAAAAAAAAAAAAAAAAGCTGTCTGGTTTTTCCATGTGTCAGATATGTTTAGGGCCACACCAGATTTGTTCCTAAGCAGCAGGATAAGTGGATGTGATTTTTATGTAGAAATGCACAAATATGCTATTCCTCTAAGTCATAGTCACTAAAGTAAACATATTCACGGTGACCTTGGAAGGTATAGAGATGCCAGAGAGTTTCTATATTGAATTTGATTAAACAGTTGCTGTTAAAATCAGTTGTATTATTTATGCCATTTATTCCTTGTTCACAGTGGCCAAGGCAGCTTACTCCTGCCTTTCATTTACTACCGCTTCCTCACTCTCCGCTACACATCCAGAAGAAACCCATACTGCCGGTAAGAAGTTGACTAATACAACATAGAAATGCAAAAGGTACTAGTCTAGTAGTATAGCACAGTGTCTGTTACTACGTCTGAGAAGTTCTTAAGGGTTTAATCCAGTACTGATCAGACTCTGTTGATCATGAGTCGTAACAACATGCTGTGACCTAACGGAGTATAACTTTGTGTTGGCAGCTGGGCAGATATCAAAAATAAAACGAGTTATAATATGTTGTTGTATTAGAAGACTAAATTGAATATAACATGAACTACTGAAAAGTTTAAAGATTAAGTATAAGTTTAAAATAATAAATTTACTTTATTTGCTTTAAATCTTGTAAAATAAGTTGATCACTACTTTGCAAAGACTTCTCAAAGATGGGTAATATCTTATTGTCTGTTAATCGAAAATAAAACAGTCACGTATTAAAACAAATGTTTCCACCCCAGCACCTTGTTTACAGAGCTGCGAATTCTTCTGGAGCACCTCATCATGAAGCCTGCCTGTCCTGCCTTCTTCAGGAGGATGTGCCTCAGTAGCATCGCCTTCATCAGCCGCCTCGCCCCCACGGGAGTCTGATCACACTGCGTAAACATTTTTATTTTTTATGTTTTTTGTTTTTCCACCATTTAGGATGTGACTCAAACTTTGATGAGGACAGACAATGCCATCAATAGAAGGAACTGTTTTCGAATGTCAACTTTAAAGTCTATGCTCTGACATTTCTGTATATTTGAGTACACTTGAAGAGCAGCCATTGATGCACTGAAGCCTCATATTACTTTTTCCATCTTCTTAACGTGACCTCGTTCAAGCGGTGGACATCACCCACTTTGTTACGTTCGCTGAACGGAGCACAGTAAACATCAGCTGTGATTCTGTGATCTTTCCTTTTATATCTTTATTTATTCATGAACAATAGCTAATGCTGTAATGAAATATTAACATTATGAGATTAGTAACTTAAATTAAAATGTTCTTATACATAATTACAAATGTTGTCATGTTGTGCTTGGATGGCTGGATGATGGACTCTGCAGTTTTCTACCTGGTCCCGTTTCCTTTCCATGTACAAAGCCTCTGATGCTTGTGATTTGTCTAATTGCCTAACTTAAAATCTATCAATGCCATTGATCTTTTTATGTAGGTATGACGTCAAAATGGATGTTGAATTGAGAAACAATATACCTGCTGTATTTTAAAGAATATTGTGAGGTACCTGTGCTTCTTTTGCTGGAGGATTGTAAAATTAATTGCACACAATATGTCAAGCTTATAATACATCATGATGTTTCTCAGTTTGAAAACTATTTTGAATTTGCTTTGTTGATTTGTTACATTGTCTGGCTTATTGCATGCAATGATTTTTTTTTTTTCTGCCATGTTAAATGTGTTTATTTACCAACAGAAAAACCACATTTTTATGACAAGAATAAAACCTCTTAATATTATAGTGTTTTTCCTTTCTTAGTGTGACTGCTATACTTAATCATGACTGAATTATAAACCGATATTCACAGTGTGTATAACAAATTCTTTAACTTAAAAATCTTGCTAAACCAGCGGGAGAGACTTCTTAGGAACATTCACACAATTAGTGCACTTAAATATATGTAACATATTATTAGTAAAGCCGCAATTTGTATGCTTATTTTCACTTAAGGTGATTTAAGATTTATTTCTTTTAAACAGAGGAAATTTTATAAGTCACATTATTACTATACATTACGTACTTTTAGGAACAGGATGTTGAGCCATATTTAGCCTCGCGTAGTTTAACGTTAATACAAAGTCCAATCAGAACACAGCTTTAACCTGTGGCGTTCTGTCTCATCCAATGGTGTCACAGTTTGTTACAACAGCAGCGTTGCCATTAGCAACACCCTGCGTTTATCTGCTTTGGAAGTGTGGTATAAGGCTGGTTAAATGTTTGTGTCTAATATTCGTGGTAAAGTGGAATTCACGTCGACCTTACAATATGAACAGGCCGTGCTTAGCGTCACATGATTTCGCTAAAGATGATTCATAAGATTTGACAGTATCCCTACGGTTAAATCGTGTTAGACAGTTAGTTAGCTTGCTAGCTAACGTTAGCACGTCGTGCTAATCTCCTTGCTTTAGATAATCCCAGCCCCACTTTCTCATTACCATCGTTTCGTTCCCCGATAGAAATTCCGTCTTATGGCTGCAGTGAACTGCGATTATCGGTACCTGTAGTTTTATAGGCACACAACCCACCTGGAAGATTTGCACAGATTTCCTGCTGAACATAAGGTACCCATTGGAGAAAGAAAATGGAGATTCAGTTAAATCGAGTTGACTACATTCAGGTAACACAAACTGAAGTTTATTGACTTAATGTTACTCTTTCTACAATAATAGCCGTTAAATATAGTACATTTAAGACAATTCCCTTTTAGTGGCTGTCAGTTTATTGTTAGTTATCTGTTTTTATCCTCTTAGGTTGGAGTGACATCCCAGAAAACGATGAGACTACTTCCAGCATTAGGAAAAAAGGCAACACAGAAGGTACTCTGTGTAACTGAATAATTGTCACTATACTGAAGTGGTTATAGTGTTTTAACTGCAGTACTGCCCAAGTGTTTTGCACTATAAGAAAGGAAAGATGAAGTCAAAAATAGTTATAGGAAACACACTGATGATAATGAGATCAGGGTCATATATGTTGGAGGTTGTTTTTATGCCTCAGGATGAATTTGGGACAGTCAGACATCATACTGATCTAGCTGCATAATGAATCTAAACATAAAGTGCCTAAACATATGTACACTGTTGTAGGTAATTACTTACAGATGGCCAGTAGTACAGCTTCACGGTGCTTTATCATAGTTATTTCTCTGTTTCAGGTTGCTATTGCTGATCACGATGGTATACTGACATGTTTTGGAATAAAGAAGGGAGAGGCAGTGGTGGGTATCTTGATTGAGCTTTTCGTTGCACTGTCTGTAAGCCCTGAATGTCAAGAAAAGCAAGAAATCTGACTCTCTGTTTCAGCCTGTGTTCAAAACACTCCCGGGGCAAAAGATAACTAGAATGGACCTTGGTGGAGCTGTGGGAACTCCACAGGAGAAGATCTTTATCTGTTCTGGTTCTCAAGTAAGAGGATTCACCAAGAAAGGCAAACAGTTCCTGACTTTTGAAGCTAATCTCACTGAGGCCATAAACGCCATGTAAGAACCACCTTCTTTCATTTCAGTTAACAGCTTGATTGCCTTGTGCACAATTGTGTGGTATTTATCTTATTAAACGGTATTGGTCATTTCTTTTCCAGGCATGTCTCAGGTGCTGACCTTTTTGTGTGTGCAAGTTACATCTACAACCACTACTGTGACTGCAAGGATCAGGACTATTACCTTTCTGGGGACAAAATCAATGATATCACGTGCTTGTCTTCAGAAAATCTAACTCGCCTCGTTCCGGTTCTGGCTTGCCAAGATCGGGTTCTAAGAGTCTTGCAGGTGCACCAAGATCATAACCTTGATGCTGTAAGAGGTTCTATGTCAGACAGTCAAATGAAATTTAAAATATTAATTGCTTTTTTTATTTTTATTCTGCAGGGATCTGAGCTAGCCTATGACATTGAGGTTCCTGGCCCTCCATCTGTCTTGGAATTGTACAACAAAGATGGAGGCAAGTTAACCTCTTACTGTGATGCGTGTTGGAGCTATAAAACATTGCAGTACATTATACAAAACGGTTCTAACATAATTTAACAGTAACATTGTTTTTGTTGCACAGGAGAGGAAATTCTCTATGGAACTACAGATGGAAAAATAGGTTTAGTCCAAATAGGTGAACGTTCAGCTGCAACCAAATGGGAGATTGACAATGACAAAAAGAAAGGAGGTATATAAAATAATATGCTATTTTCCACAGTATATTCATGTTAAATTGCAAGAGCCAGGAAAAATGTAACAGTAAGCAATTTATCTTCTTTGTACAGTAACCTGTCTTTGTTTTAAAAATGCTCCAACATACTACTACTACCGTAGATTTACACTTTTCTGTGTCTTATCAGGAATTCTTTGCATTGATACTTATGATATTGTTGGAGATGGAGTGAATGATATCCTAGTGGGCAGGGATGATGGGACGGTCGAGGTCTATGGTTTTGATAGCAACAGTGAGCCCACATTGCGCTTTGAGCATGTGAGTTATCAAATGTGGCGTATTTACTCATTTACTCATGATTTCTTTTGTTTTGATCAAGGACATGTTATTCTGCATTAATTTCAACTGTATAATAATCTTTACTTCTGTCCGTTGCTTTTATATAGTCCGATCCATTCAGTTAAGGAAATAATTTTGTGTTTTCTTTTTAGCAGAATTGATGCTGATTATTAATGCTTAGAGTTTACTCTCTTCCATGGCTACAGGTGTTGTCTGAGAGTGTGACATCCATCCAGGGTGGCTGTGTGGGGAAAGATACTTATGATGAACTTCTGACTGCCACTTACACAGGTTAGGTTTCAAACCCATGTAACCAGTGAGGAGAAAGTATGCCTGTAACTGCATCTCCATCTATTTGCATTATTCCATTTTGATGAGATGAAGGAACTACATCTTAAAACCACTGCCTCCTACAGGATGGGTGACTGGTTTGACCACTGAGCCCCAGAAGGCTGAAGCTGGTCCTGGAGACGAGGTCAGAATGAGTAAGGAGACCCAGTCCAAAGTTGAAGCACTCAGGTATCAGCAAATAGTACTTTATTTTACATTATGTGTTATGTTTTTGCACTATTGATGTGTTCAACTTCCTATACTTGTTCAGACAAATATGGTGATATTGTTGCTGGTCAAATTTTAGAGCAGAGCTGGAACAGCTGCAGATCAAGGTCCTGCAGGGGCGCGAGCAGTACCAGCAGATCTCCCAGTCGAGCACAGCTGTCTCGGCTGTGCCTGTCTTCAGCATCAATGACAAGTTCACTCTCTGCCAGGATGATGCAAGCTACAGCCTCACTCTGGAGGTGCAGACTGCAATCGATAATCTGCTGCTCCAGGTACACACAGCACTTAATCTCTGATGTTGTGACAGAACTTCATGTTAGAAATCTTTCTCAAAAATACATTCAGAAGTTGCTGACATAAATATGCAGAACATTACTTGAAAATTAATCTTCTGTGCAGAGTGATGTTCCAATAGACCTGCTGGATGTGGATAAGAACTCAGCTGTTGTCAGTTTTAGTGAATGTGACTCAGAGGTTAGTTGTGTAAACTCTTTCTACACTGGACAGAAATACTATATAAATAAAGCTACATACCTGCTGATGCTCCCAGAGACCTGACTCTTCTGTGCTGTTTTTAAGCAGCCTAATGGCAACTTCCTCCTGGCCACATACAGATGTCAAGCTAACACTACCCGACTTGAGCTCAAGGTAAGAAGGTGCATTGCAGCAGTCTATATCCAGGATTTAAATACCATAAGACCATTATGAGCCTTGTTTTCTGGCATTATAAGTGTGATAATGTCACAGGCAGTGCTCAATTGCACATTGTTCTAATTACATCATTACTCTTAATCACCATAAAACCCTCCTGCAGGGTTACATAGACGCAGTACTATTCTACCTAGGAATGGTTTGTAATGCATTTGCTTTAACATTTTGTGGTGTGATGCACTGTTGAAAAATGATGTGTCCTAGGTGAGGTCTATTGAGGGACAGTATGGGACCTTGCAGGCGTATGTTACCCCCAGACTGCAACCCAAGACCTGCCAAGTCCGCCAGTACCAGATCAAACCTCTGTCCCTCCACCAGCGGACTCACAGTATAGACCAAGACAGGTAGAGCAAGGAACAAAAACAAATCGAATGGAATCTGTACTGGCTTGAATTTTGAAAATTGTGTCTTCATAAGACATAAACTGGTTTCTATTTGTGTTAGATTGGGGTTTAAATCTGGTAGTTTGGTTTTGGTATAAACATTTCTCGAAGCTTTATTAATCACTATACAAGTGTTTTTCATAGCAAAGGTTGGTTAGAGTGCCCACAACCAGGTTAGTGTTAATCCCACTAGAATAGCAGCTTGTCTTAAGACACTGACTCTGTACTGGCTCTCTGCATAGTGACAATAAAGTTTAATCTAATCTAATCTAATCTGAATTAGTTGAGAATGACTGAAACAACATGAAATGGAAATTCAGCCTGTAAACCAGGAAGTGAAATTGTGTATTCTAGCTGGTTTTAGATGGATATTACTAGCATTATTTAAGTAAAACAATGAAATACAATATGTTTTTATACTAAACGTAGTCTTTTAATCAGGAATTTATTACATATGATGAAACAAAACTACAGCAAATGCTGGGTGCGG
>OMLM01013948.1:53132-104577 GCA_900302695.1 Helostoma temminkii | reverse complement strand
AGAAATATCATTTGTAAATTGTGCATATTTTAGTGCTTTTGTGGTGTGTGCTATATAGGTTAATAGCAATATTGTGGAAATTATTTTAAATCTGTTATTATCTTTCAGATTTTCATGATTTGGGGCTTATAAAATATCTCTTACAATACATCTCTGTCTGTCCCACAGGCCCATGAACAGACTCAGTCTGGTGGGACAGTTCAGCTTTGCAGAGATCCACTCTTGGGTTGTCTTCTGTTTGCCTGAAGTGCCTGAGAAAACACCAGCAGGAGATAGCATCACTTTCTATTTCCATAACACTTTCCTTGGCACACAGCTTGAAGCCACCTACTGGTAAATGCAAGCCCACAGTAGAAACACTAGATGTGCACGTACCATACATTCATGAACTCAGGTTAGAAATGTGCCGAAATGTGAATAAAATGTATGCCTCCTTATGATGCTAGTAAACATCTAGATTTATTTTACTTGGTAGATCGTTTAAAATGTGATTTGTTTTAAAATCAACCTGTAATCAAACCTGATTTTATAAATTTAGCAAAGGAGAGGGCCATTTCAGATCAGACAACATCTCCACCATCTCCATACTGAGTGATGTCCTCTCCAAAGAAGCTACCAAGAAGAAAATCAATCTGAATATTTCATATGGTAGGTGTGTTGTTATTCTATTTCATCATCTGTAGTAAATTCAATTGTACTCAGTTTATTCTTCTTCCAGATATTAATGATGACTCTGTGAGCCACACTCTTAAGATGATCCATCCAAAGCTGGAATATCAGTTGTTGCTGGCTAGAAAGGTTCAGCTTATTGATGCACTTAAAGTAAGTGTCAAGTCTGGTTTCTGTTTCTTTTTTTCTGGGTTTGATGTGAAGACCTGTGTCAGAATATTAGTTGTGGCCCAAATGCATAGTCTAATAGTCAACATGAATCCTTAAAAAAGCTGTTGATTGACAGTATTCTCTCTCAATGCTATACTTAAATGGAAATGGAGGTGCAGCTCACTGCAGGAGAAAAAAATAGGTTGATTTAGGTGGTGAAACCTCAGACAACAATTTTTAGAAATTTTTATTTTTTTATTTTTTTTAAAGTTTGCTGGTGCAAACCGCCCTGTGAAGATTAGAGTATAAAGTATATGCTGTATACAACTACAGTGTAGATTTACAAGAAGAATTCTTTATATAAGAGGCAAAGAGAGCTGAGTTTGAACACCCATGGCAGCATATAGATCAGAACTCTTTGTAGCTTTCATGACAACTTGTGATCCCTTCTCTTAGGCTTTTTGGAAGATGCTTATGCTTATCTCTTATTTTCCTTCGCTCTTCATCTCTGATCATCAGGAGCTTCAGGTCCACGAGGGGAATGCTGATTTCCTCATCGCGGAGTATCGCAACATCCTGGATGAGTCGTCTAATCTCCTTGAGGAGTACAAGAAGCAGCCGGCACATCTCGAGAGGCTTTATGGTATGTATCAGCCCTCTTTATCTGCTTATTGTTATCATTGTATTTCCCATAGCGCTCCCATTCAGTGCCATTGTTATCGTTCTCTTTCACTAGCATTCCTATCCAGAGAATGCTAGTGAAAGAGAACGATTTACTGGAGGTATTAACCATGTTGCAGTAAATTATATTTTCGTTTCTTTTTCTGTCTTGTAGGAATGATCACAGACCTCTTCATTGACAAATTCAAGTTCAAAGGCCAGAATGTGAAAACCAAGGTGTCCTCGTTGTTGGAGATACTCGATAATTATGACTTAAATTCTCTGTTAGATTTTTTCAATGAGGCATGATGTGATGTAGATCAGTGGATATTTATTACTAAGGTTAAGGCTTATTTGTGCTATTTTCGTATTGTAAATACAAAAGTTTTGTTTTGATAGCTACTAAAAGTCAATGTTATACTGTCGCTTAAATACAGTTTGTCTTAAGTATGGTGTACAATATTTAAATATTTATGTTTTTCGAATCTAAAAACAAGGGTGGCGATTAATAACCACATTAAGGTTGCTAGGATTGTGCAAGTAACTATTTTTATTAGGAGCCAATTTTTGCTTAAGGTTTCAAATGTATCCAACCAAAAATAAACCAGTTAAAGCACAGGGGATGTTTGCATGTTTGTATATTGTACATTTAATTCTAGTGAAATAAAAATTAGATCTTATTTGTAACCATTATATAAGGTTTATAATTTAAGGGGCTGATTAAAAAGTACAGTGAACAAAGTGTGGTAGGAAAACGGCATTGTGATAAACAATCATTACTTTTTACTCCAATACCTTTATTTGACAACTTTAGTTACTGGTTACTTTTTGTAGATGTAAATGGTAAATGTTATGCAATATTTTCTGCCCTATATGTACCCAAAGCACTTTGAAATGTTACTTAGCATTCACCCATTCATAAACACAATGACACACCAATGAAGGCAGCAGTGTCTGGCCCACTGGGAGCAAACTGGAGCCAACCAGCCAACCCCCAACCCTACCTCCTGATGCAGGTTTTAAGCAAGAATTATAATTACCTTATAAACTATATGTTTTTATACTTAAAGTGGTAAAATGAATTATTAGAAATTGTGTTTTTATTAAAAAAATGTTTTGTACATTTATGTTCTCAACAGCATCAAATGAAATACTGCTTTAAAATACATTGTTAGTTGAATACTTGCACTTTTTGTGTAAATAAGTAAACAAGAGCAGATCATCTACTCTGCACTTCAGTTTGAGTAAAGAATGATTATTTTACAAGCCATTACTTGTATTTGTGAGTGCGCCTTGAACTTGCGTATACCTACAACAGTTTACAGTATTCAATATGCTGTTGTATACTGCATCCACTAATGACCAGGTGAAACTGAAGTAACAAACAAGTTATCATAAGCCAAATAACCACTCACTTAGATAAATTACTTTATGGCGTATTACCAGTGATCATAAAATACGAAAAATCATAAAAGGGTGGAGCAAAATAAATCATAAAGTGGTGGCATTTCTGTACATACACAGCTGTTATTGCCGTGTAACGCCTGCGCGTACGCCTTCATGTGTCAAACCGGTTTTGAATTTGTAATTAGCGGAAGATTGGACCATTCCGGGTCCCGTAGCGCGAATGCGTCACTACCTACGCGGTCTGTGATTGGTCCGTTTCAATCCTCGCGGGCTACTTGAACTGAGAGAAAGCAGCGTCTTTACATGTTTCTGTGTAAATGGACCAAGTCTAGCAGCGACCTTGTTTGCAGGTTGGTAGCAAGTACGGAACTAAAGAGTATGGCGACTTAACTTTCCATGTTTTCAGGTTACATCTGCTGAATCGCTATTTGTGCATCTTTTTTTTGTTTTTGTGTTCTCTGTTTTTAGCGCCGCAGTTCCAAGTGTCGTTGCCATCTCAACAGTTTAGTTTTAATTGAACGATTCTTTAAACTTTCTCGGCTAGGTAGCAGCTAATGCTAACCTGGACATAACCGCCAGAAAGTGTTATTTGTTGCTCACTTGAGATCTTTCACTAACAAGAGCACACGGGAGCTGTAGCTAGTACTTTGGTGTCGAAGCGGGGGAAATACTAAGCTTTTTGTTTGAGGGGGAAACATGTCAGGAGCTAACAGAGGACAGAGCAGCGCGGCTAGTGACTATCACAACCAAGAAAATATGCTGTCAAGACTGAGGGGCTCGCTAAAACCCCGAGCTGCTGCAAACGAAAACCAGGAGAACCTTCCACCGAAACAAGCAACCAACAGAACCGTCCTGGGAGCCTTGCAGAACAACCAGCGGAGCAAAATCCAGAATCAGCGCGGCACAAAGCAGGTTAGTCTGGGTAACGATGCTAAGCAGCTCTGCCTCCAGCTACTGTTTGCTAATGATGACTGTAGCTACATGCGGTGCCATTGTATGTTTTGGAGGCAACATTTCAGCCCCTATGCCTTATTTAACATTACCATCTTGTTTTATGTGAAGTGGATGTATGGATGGGTTTTGATCAACTTCTATAACGCGCAGATAATTTGAATTTAACTACACCTAACGCTACGTCTGTTTCCCTTTGTCCGCCATTTTAGTATCATGGTTGGTTACTTCAGTTTTCCCACTATTGAGTAGCTTAAATTACACTATCCAGAATTTTTGGCTTAATTTTATGCAAGCGTGATATCGCCCGCTTTCAATTTTTGACGGTATTTGATCGTTGATGTGACACAACACACGAGAGAGCGCTAAAATCTTGAGGTGAGTTATCACTCCAGTGCAAAACATCAGTTAACTTATCATACAGTAGTTTCTCATATTCCAATGCGCCATAAATTCATGTACTTTGAGGTGCTCGTCTGTGTTGTGTTGCATCTGTTTTGAGCTGTTATCTTCTACCTTGCTGCATAACTGGACTAATGTTGGATACATGTCATGATTTTATTTTTTTCTTTCCAGGAATCTACACAGCCGTTGTCTTGTAAAAACGAAGACTTTGGCAAAAGCTGCTATGAAAAGCCTGCCTCAAAGCAGCCTTCCTTCCAGATCCATGTAGATGAGCCCGACGGTGCCTGCACCAAGAAGCCACAGCAGGTGGTTGAACATGTCAAATCCAAGGCGATTGCTGAAGAATCTCCACTGGCCATCAACAATGCTGTGGCACGTCTCAGACAGCCTCTCGCCACCATTGATGTTCCATCAGCGATGGATGTTAGTTTTGGTGAGTTTTTTTTTAAAAACTTAATTGTTTTAAGATCTTAGTGATGCGCAGTTGAGGTCAGCTTTTGTCAGTTTATATTTCAGCATGATTTGTTTTTTACTGAACATAAACGTCTTTGAGCAGACTCCCCCATGGACATGTCGGTGGTTGAGGGGGAGGAGAAACCCGTCGATGTTAATGAAGTCCCAGAATATGCTGCTGAAATCCACAAGTACCTGAGGGAAATGGAGGTGAGAAGAGGAAGTGTAACTGTATTGACCTCATCAGATCTTGGGTGTCAAGGTTTATTAAGCCTTCCCTAAAAGGCTTTTTATCTGTACTTGGGTTTTTTGTGACCAATATTTTCCTACAGATAAAAACCAGGCCCAAAGCTGGCTACATGAAGAAGCAACCAGACATTACCAACAGCATGAGGGCCATCCTGGTGGACTGGCTGGTTGAGGTTGGAGAAGAGTACAAACTCCAGAATGAAACACTTTATCTGGCTGTCAACTACATCGATCGCTTCCTGTCTTCAATGTCTGTCCTGAGGGGGAAGCTTCAACTGGTCGGAACAGCTGCTATGCTGCTGGCATCGTATGTATAAACGTACTTCTGTTTTGGTCCAATTACAAAATGTGTGTAAAGCTGTTTCTAAGTGCATGCATCTTCAAATGCAGGAAATTTGAAGAAATCTACCCTCCAGAGGTTGCAGAGTTTGTTTACATCACAGATGACACCTACACCAAGAAGCAAGTGTTAAGAATGGAGCATCTGGTGCTTAAAGTGCTCTCCTTTGATCTGGCAGCACCAACAATCAACCAGTTTCTCACCCAGTACTTCCTCAATCATTCTGTTACCAAACAGGTGGAGAGTCTGGCAATGGTGAGCATACTGGGATTAGTGGCTGTCTGGAATTTTTTAAATTGCAACCTTTTGTGGCAATGAACATTCAGGCCATACACTTAACCCAAAGTGTCAGTTAATTCATCACTTCATGTACTTCAGACCTTTTTTCTTCCTTCACAGTATCTTGGGGAACTCAGTCTGGTTGATTCAGATCCCTTCTTGAAGTATCTGCCATCACAGACAGCTGCTGCAGCCTACATAGTGGCCAACAACACAGTGACTGGAGGCTCATGGGTAAGTTCAGTTGCAAAAAATTGCTCTTGAAATTGTATCAATCTGCTTCCAGGGTGGGATATCATTCTAGATTTAAACGTGCACAATGTTTTTCTGTCATGTTCAGCCCAAATCCTTGATAGAGATGAGTGGTTACACCCTGGAGGAGTTGATGCCATGTGTTGAAGATCTGCACAGAATTTACCTAAATGCTCCTCAGCATGCCCAGCAGTCTGTCCGGGAGAAATATAGGGGCCAAAAGTAAGTGCACTAACAGATATGACCAAAATTATCTTCACTTTATTTGTTGGCTAAATGTTGCCCAGTGTTTAGGATTAACTAATGACTCTGCTTTTGTTTCCTAGGTACCTTGAGGTTTCAAACATAGAAGCTCCAACTAAAGTGCTGCTGAACTAAGTCGTCCTTCCCCTTTCCTATGTAGAGTTGTCCCCCCCTGTCTTGTTTTTTCTTTTTTTTAATGATGTACCACTATTTCATAACATGGCCTGCTCTTCTTGGAGTAGAGCTAGATGTTTAGAGTTTTTATTGTATTTTTTTAATATACAAACCCCCACATTCATGCCAAATGCTACAGTTGTGTTGGTTAATCAAGCAATTTTAACGTTCTGACTTTTAATCAGACAAAATGTAGATCTTTATCGCTTGTGTAAACATGCTGATTTGAGCTGCAGTGTCTATCTAGACCTGTGAAAGGACTCAAGCCTACACAGCCTTCCCTTTTGGCCTTTCCCTCTTAAGGGTTGAGTTAATCTAAGCATACAATGCACCTTTTTTGAGGTGCAACTTTCGAATATTTGGCCTCATGAGAAGCAGATTAAAGTGTTTTGTCTGTCATGGAGTCAGCTGTCTCATTACACTGTCTTGGAAGTTAACAGCTTTTCAAGGCATCCTCTGCACTGTAAACTATGGCTCTTGTAAATAAAATTCATTTAAAGTAAGACTTAATTTTTCTACATCTTTATGGTCACTTCAAACTCATGGGGGCACCAGAGGACCTCTTTTGAATGTTTCTTTAGACATGTTCATATTTAAATGGTGACTAGCTGGGGGATGTTGTATCTTGTAATTTGTTCTAAACAGCTTTATCTGAAGACCTGTACCTTATTTTGGGTGTAGTCAGACTGGTGTGGTTTCTGTCAGTAATGTACAAAGTAAAACCTAAGGGCTTTATAAACCAGAATTTATAATGCAGAAAGTGCTGTTTTGCCCTATGGGAGCATGTGTAAATAACACTCTGACTGCTCTTTGCCTGAATATATTCAATGTAGAACTAGTCTTTAACGTCAACTGAGTGAAAATGGTAAGATCAAGAAACCCAATTGGTACATGGCATAAGACCAGTGTTTAAAATTTGAGAATCTAGTTTGTCCTCCAGTTGAGCTTTATTGAATGACAAATTTAGGATACATTTGTGATTAAAAGTCAAGCTTTACAAGATGGTAGTCAGACCAGTTCTGTAGTACTGACTGGAGAGAGTTGAAGATGCTTATCTTTTTCTGGGAGAGTTTGGAGGCAAAGTGACAGGAGAGACTGAAATGGTTTGTGCATGTGGGGTATGTTGGCAGACGAATGCTTGGAGCTGCCGGACACGAGAGAGGAAGGTTTAGGAGGAGCTTCATGGCTGTGACGGAGGAAGAACCAAGTGAGCTGGAAACAGATGATCAACCATGGAAGCAACTGAAAGACATTTGCTTACATAACACATTGGAACATGTTAAAGATGACACATTATTATGAAGTTATAGGAGTTAATGCAGGACTGTTGTGATACACTATTTTTAAGCTAGATGTACTTAATAAAATGGCTACTAATTGTGTATTAACAGAATTCAATACAGCAAATTGGAAATTTAAAATTCTTGGAGGAAATGAATCAGGTGATGCTATGACCTGTTAAAGCCACAAATCTTGTGTTTGAAATACTCACTCCTGTACATTGGGAGATTGAACAATAAAAACATTCCTGGCAAAGAACCATGCACCTTTACGCATTTATCAATAAGCAAATGACAGAAGAGGATTGACATTTTCTACTTCTCAGTCTTCAGGGATTTGATTTTTTTTCCCTGAGAAAGAGAACTAGAGGCAGCCAATGCCATTAAAGCCATCTCTCGCTCCCTCCCCCTCACTCTCATGATAAATTGGGAGGCTGGCTTTGTGCGGGGAGTCTGACAGGAGAGTGGAGGCAGAGCCCAGCTGCACAAAGATTTCCACCATTTCACCTCAGCTGAATGGACACTATGCACACACATTCAACAGGTCTGGTTTATGACTGACAGCACACTCTTGTGACTATCTGGAGGATTAAATCATGGGAACGGATGGAAATTCTATAACATAGCCAAATCAGCTGGATACCTGCTTGAACAATGGCTCCTACAGCTGCAGCACAACATCTGTCTAACCCCTGAGTGTAGGAAAAGAGAATTATTTGGAAAACAAGGGGAGGGCGGGTTGCTGCCCAACCCCATGCCTGCCCCCAGAAAATTTCTGGTGGCGTCCACCTCGCTGCCCTTGGCACTGGGCTGGGGCTGGAACCTGAGCTTGTATGTGGGGATGTTTTTCGGTCTACTGATGCTCATGCTGTTGCTTCTTTGGATGCTTCTCAATCAGCTGAGGAACTCGGTGGCAAAATCCCTGATGCAGCCTGGCCGTTCATTCAGACAGCCATGTTTTGAAAGGAGGATTCAGCACGTGTTGTGAAAAATGGGACAAATCTGCGAAGACACTGCCAGGACTGAGACCTGTTGGGGTGTTTGAATGTGCTTTTTGCAGATTTGTTTAGGATAGTCACTTGTTTTGGACCCAAGTGCGTATGTTGCTTCACAAAATAATAAAAGCTTATGCTCTTGTTTATAGAAAGCACTGTCTATTTTTTAATAGCTTTAAATGTTGCCACATTTTTTTCAGACAAGCGTGAAACACTTTTTCATACTTACTATTGACTGATTAAACTTAGTTAACCTTATGCAAACTATGTTTTTAATCTCCAGTGAATCTGCACAACTAAGCTCAAAACTCTGGATTGTAGAAGAAAAAGCTCAAGACAAGATTAAATCTGCATTTCTATTCATGCTGATTAAAGCAAAGCATTCAGGAGGGCAATTTGCACTCCTCTCATCTCACTGGTGAATTGGCACGAAAAATATTGAGGACGCTTTTGTCCATCAGGAGACAAAGTAATTGAAACCCCTGAGGCAAAAGGCTAATATCAACTGTGACAGCCCACAGGCTTAATTCTGTTTGATTTATTTCCATTATTTCTATTTACAAGCTGTTACTCTAAACAGGCAGGGTCATTAGTTGAACCTAGAAAGCTGCACTTCTCATTCAGCGTGTCTTAATAAATCTAACTCTTAATATGTATTGCCTCTATTCTTCGTCAGCCATTAGAGTTGGCCAGGCTGTCTTTGACAGAATAGTCTGAGAGGAATTGCTTGCCAGCCCTGCAGGTAGCACCTTAATTACGCCTCACCTGTTCATTTGTTGATACAGCAACACAAACACCCAAGGTATAGAGTGCTTCCATGTGATGCCTCAGTATTGCTCAGGGAGAGGGTGTAAACAGAGGCATGTTGCTGTAGAGAAAAAATCCATTAGCTTTCAAAAAGTAAAATAATAGTTACCTAAGATACTTTTCTCATTTTATGTTACGCACTTAATCAGTACATTGAGCTTGTCTGCTGGGAGCTACATGGAACACTTGACACTCGTGTTCATTTAATATGAGGCTGCAGTCATTTAAATAGAGTAATGACTGAAAAATGAGGGAATCATCTGGCCTGGCTGTCTGGAGGGAACAAAAGCCAACTAGGAACACCTTTAATGAATCATATCTCAGTTCCAGACACTGTTTTCCTTCTGTTTTTAGTCTTTGTGTTTAGTTTAGCTAGCTGGCTGCTGGCTTTTGCTTCATACTTAGAATACAGACATGGTAATAGTTTGACAAAGTATTCAAACCCCAATTCACCTTTTGCGCATTTTCTTGTAGATTAAAAAATTCTGCACATGAACATCAAGGAACAAAATCTCTCATTTACAAACGTGTTAATTAAGTATTCATTGAAGCCCCTTTTACAGCAATTACAAGCTTCTCATACCTGGATGTGGGCAGGTTACCCCATTCTTCCTGACAGATTTCCTCACGTTCTGTCATATTGGATGGGAAGTGTCTGCAGGCTGCCATCTTCAGCTCTCTCCACAAGAGTTTCTGTAGGGTTTAAGTCTTGGCTCATGCAGGTTCTGTCAAGTCTTCCTGTCCCTGCCACTTAGCATAAGTTGCCTTGCTAAATTATCTAGTTTTTATAGCAGTCAAGTTCTAGAAACATCTCACAGGTAACTAAAACAAACAGGATGCACCTGACCACATTCTGGAGTGACACAGCAAAGTGTGTGTGCAAAAGGTAAAGGGGTCTGATTTTATTCTGGAGCCCTTCTGTGAGTTTGCGCTCTGCTAAAAAGTCATTAGGCATATTTCCCAAAATGTTGAACTACCTTTGTAAACATCTTCTCTCAAGACACTTTTAACAGTCTATGTGAAAACGCTTCTTTAAAACCGGGGAATCTAAAGGGATTCCTCTTCAACAGGTTCTCCAACAGGTTATTTCAATCTAATAACAGTTCGCCTGTCTGCTCCCTTCAGCAAGAGACCTGCACTATAGATTAATGAAGTCTGACAACATGACTGCATGTTTTTCATCTTGGTAGCTGAACTGAAAATTGTCTGCAGTGGCCTCACTATGGTGCTGCTCTTCCAACATAATGTATTTGAATGCAGGCCATGAACATAAATAAAAATGCTTTTGATATACTCCACATAAATAAATGCAAACATGAAAAGAGTCAACAGTGTCCACTACGGTAGCTCCCTAGTGGATTTATCCTGCAGAAAGTAGAAAGGGAGATTCTGGTTAAGAAAAGATCAAAACACCGGATGAGATACGGTGGGGGTGTTGAGTCTGTCTTATCTTTATTTATTTTCTGGGAAGAACTAGAAATCATCTACCTGAAAATAATAAAATATATATGATCTCTAAAGAATATTTAATAATGCTTTTTTTTTACATTATTACACAATCTGTCTGTCAAGTACAACTATGAAGCTAAAGCCAGGCGATGATTATCTCAGCATGAAAATTAGACAGTTGAGGCTACAGCTTGTCTTTTTACACTTTGATGGTGTTGTTGTTGTTTTTGAATGTATTTACACAATGGAGACTCTACGTGTTCTGTGCTGATCTTTAGTATTGCTGACAGGTGCATTTTATTACCTTTCAACAGAGCAAGACTGTTTCCTTGTGTTGTTAAGCTAAGCTAATTATCTGCTTGCTCTAGCTCTATAAAGTGGTTAACATGCGGGAGTGGAATGGAGAAAAAATTATGAAAGATGCACTCTTTTTATGTAATCAACTCAATCTATTCATTCTGACAGATATTTTGTGGGTTAAATTGTGTCACTCTTTTAAAATCTTAGTTAAGGATTTGGGAAATAATTTCTTCTTGAGCTTTAAGATAATGTCCAGCCACCAGCACCTATAAGTTATACATTCTTAGTTTATTGTAAAAAAAAAAAAAAAAAATCAACAACATGAAATTTGGTGAATTTTGTTTGCTTTGAACAAAAACAGCTCCCACTGTGCCGTGCCTTTAAATTGTTATGCTAATTAGCTGTTAGCTCTAGCTCCAGTAGTGTAGTGGAAGTAAATGCTTAAACATCCATTTTCTTATCCAACTCTTAACAAAAACACATTATACACACACTATCTTCAGAACAGCAACTATTAATATACTCTAAAGTTGGATCACTGAGCTAATGATCTGTTTCTCACGTTTAAAGGCATTTCCAGAACCCGTGTGTAAAATCCTGTGTCTGACCATTAAAATGAAAATATTCTCTGTTTGCTGAATGATAAAATATTTGACTTTAAGCAGTGTGAATCTTGCAGATAGTTTCTAAACGTGACAGTTCAAAATGACTGCAGGGGGACTAGGTTTTGTTGTCACGTCCCTAATAAAGCACCGTTTCTCAGTGTGAAACTGCTGTTTCATAACAACAGAGCCTTAGACAGTAACCCACTAGAGCAGGTTCTTTTCACTCAAGAGTCACATAAAACAATATTACTGTGGTGTCTGTGGACACTCTTGGAAGGTCTATTAGGCCAGATAGTGTTTGCTCGAAATGGTGCCACATGCAGTTAATGACACCTGCCCTACCACAGAGCAGAGCAAGACAACAAACAGACCTGATCACTGGTGGCTGGGGAGGCCCTTCAACTGATAACAGAGGTTATTGTCTGTCAGTCGGCACCTGACAAATTGAGCTGTCTACGGCTCTGTATACCAGTCTGAGCCTCAGCAGTCTGCTTTTGAATGAAAATCTCTCACTGATTCAGTTGACACTGGCAACAGGGATGACAGAAAGCAAATTATAGTTTGAGGATCACTGACATTGTATAACTTGAAATCACCTGGAGGAGGCTGAACTGCAGTAACATTGGTGGTCATCTGATTATTCACCTAGAACCACTATTCTTTGGTTTAGGAGTAAACACCAAAAACTGCCAGCATTTGCATCAGCATCACCTGCACTTTGTTTTTAGTGTTCATAATTAAATCTTAGCGTGATACCATGCTAAACTAAGATGATTGAACTTGCTTCGCATCAGCATATGCAGCTTCAGTACATACCCACAGAGCTGTCAGCATGGCTGTAGATTTTACTTTAATTAGTGAAGACCTCACTGTCAGAGCATCATTTACATTTTAAATACAAAAATAGCAATCTGTCTCTGGTTGCAGTTTGTGGCAGCTTCAGTCAAACACACAAATCCATCAGAATTTTATTATTATTACATGTATGCATCTATATCTCAATAGGCAACACACATTGGTGATTATTTGACATGTACTGTTGGTGAGGAGCCAAAAGCACAATGAAGAAAGCATTGCTGAAATGTGACAGGGTCTAAGGCAGCAAGATTTAAGTTACTTTTGCATTCCTCTTGCATAGCATCCACATAAAACTAGTCTAACAAAACCTCGGTTAAAATACTATTCATGTCTGGTCACAACAACTAAGGCTGCAGCTTTTGCTGCTCTGCTCCTTCCTGTTGATTTGAGACGTCACTGTTTCATTTTAGAAGTCTGGCATCTGAGTCTGAATCTGTTAGTATAACATGTTTTGGACATTTTCTAAGTGCGTCTTTAAATTGGTAGCAATTTTCTGCTATGGCAAATGTTTCATTTAACAGTAATGTTTTTGTGCTATTCAAAAAAATGCTTTTCTAATTGTAAAGTATGTTGTTGACCAGAAATAAAGAATCTAAACAAGAAGAAGAATATATTTTCTTCTTTCAACAGGTATCAGGTTACTCAAATCCAATCTTCAGTTTTTAAAGGGCAGAACAACATACTGCATATTTGGATTTACAGTATATTTGAAAGGAAATAATTATGACATTATACTTTGTATTTTGTTGGTTGATTTGTGATGTTAAACAGGTCATTATAAGTTACATGATCCATTTATCTTGCACTCATTATTATCAAGTGTTATGCTGGTAGTTTTGAAGACTGCTCAATAATGTGAGACAAAAATCTTCATTTAATTTGATAAGTATATTACTGGCTACTGATTGGCTTGTTTGTTTGGGAATTAAAGAGAACTGGCTCAATGTATGTTAGATGAAATAGCAAGCTTTGTAACTGGATCACCTTCAAGATGGTGTTCACATGCTCATCTTTTTTACAAGTGCTCACTTTAATTAAGGTTTGCAGCGACACGGACAGCAATGATGATATGTGAGCTGCACCCCGGCGCCTCGCTCTGCTGATCCCTCCGCTCTTATCAGGCATCGAGCATCTCCAGTCTGTCTCCTGATTACCTCAACACACATTTATCTCGGATTGACTGTCCTGGAATACATTCTCAGAAATGTCAAGTGTGAAACATAAACTGAATGATCCCTAATTAAAATTTGCATGTTAAATTTAGCCTAACTCGAAAATGATTTGTTTCAAAAGACTGATGACCTCTCTCACTGATTGACTCATGACATGAAGGTAATTTGTTCTTAATCACCTCAGGACATCTACTGATAAAACCTTATTAAGGCTCAGTGGTTGAATGTAACTAAATACATTTACTCAAGTACTAATGTTAAATAAAAAAACTGAGGTCATTTATTAATTAACAATTGATTTCTGTTTTATGATATTTACATTTTCAAGTAATACACATTTTAGCATTTCACAGAAAAACATGCTCAGTTCATAAAATATAATGTATTCTCAAAGATTAACCTAATTAATGTTATCTAAAATATTTAAAATGTGCAAACTACAACAACAAGATCACACCTACACGCGAATGAATGAGTCATTATAATATGTGATATTAATGCATGTGGATGCATTTGTGTGTTTGTTTGTTTTTAAACATTTGAGGAAATACTGTTTTTGAAACAGGGTATCCAGTATGTTCAGTGCCAAGATAACTAACATAAACACAGAATAAATAAAACAGAAATAATTTTATGTATGACAGGATGTGGGTGTCCTTTGGGTTTTATGCTACCCTCCCTTTGATTTGCAATAAACCTAATCTAAAACCTTTAGGGACTGTATTTTACATATATACTGTATTTTTTATTAAGTGTAAGTTAATATATGAGAAACCCTACTTAAATGCAGAATCAGGTCCTGAATAATGAAGTCCACACACAATAAAATTAGTTATCTAGTGACCTCAGGGTCATATGGAAACTTAAATGTGGAGCAACATTTAACCCCTTGTCACGTTTTTGAATGTCATCCTCGGGCGTCTGAATTCATGAGCTCACAATCTCCTGTTTGACTGACAGTTAGTGAAAGACAACACCGCATGTGGATGAGGGAGTGTGTCCTGTCAGCTTTCCCCCGTGACACTGCAGCCTCAACGAGTGACAGGAGGAGTTTTAGTTTTAAGGGATATAAAATAAAAAGCTCCTACCTGAGCCGCAGAACCCACCCGAGAGGAGAGCGAAGGCACACACCTGTTGGTAGGAACAGAAACTGGTTACTATTTTGAAATTCTTTGCTAATTAATGCTGATATAATTGTTGAGTAGTTTTATTTACAATTGCAGATTATTAAATAGTAACTCTATTTTTTAATCTGCTCTCTTTCAGTTTACCTGTTGTCAATCAGCGGGAAGGATGGTGAGTGTTTCCTTTCGTTTTTTTTTATTTTTTATTTTCTTAAATTAAATATCCTCAAAATATGAGTTTTCCATTGTGTGTTGCACAAAATAATTAACATTAAGACTTGTGTGTTTGAGCCACAGCAGCAGAACTGTGTAATGAGGTGTTTTGACTTTTAAAAGGTCGCAGTGAGACCTGCAGAGCACGATCAGTCCCTCATACTAGTATGAGCCTTTGAATAGTTTTTGTTTTCTTTGCCTTTCTGTCCATAGACTTAATTAAATCTCTTTGACTAAATTCAAATTTTCCTCATTTCTTCATTGCACCTGATGTGACGATTTGATGTGTAAACATAATCTGACTTCTGGATGATCCTTAGTTCACTGGAAAGACTTTCCACGAAGATGCACTCATTAGTAAAACATTAGTTCAGCTTGTGCTGTATCCTCACACTGACAGGAAAGGAGCAGCTTCATTTGATACCCTTTATTTTATTTTATGCACGCAGTCCGGTGAGCATTGAGTCTCAGACTATCTGATAAGGATAAGTTGATTTGAGGAGTAAAGTGATGGCACGAATTCAGTTTCAGTCAACAGCATCTGTACCATATTGTCTTACCAGCTGCATGGAAACTGCAGGTGTGAGTGTCTATTGTATCCTCACCAGGTTACAATTTCATCAGGACATTTGGGAGGCAATCCTTCCTGATGGAGCTTTAGCTGACTGCTGTACTGTTTGAAAAGTTAAAAGTAAATGTAGATTGTGAGATCAACACTGGTTTTAACCACTGATTTATACAGGCCCATATCACAATTCTTAATTAGGCCTGCTTCACTCGATTTCAGATTACAGTCGGCTTTCTTGAGTAAGATGATTTCTTAAATGTCATGCAAACTTGAAACCTGATTTCCCCAGGTAGATTTCTCCCAGAGAACTCTAATTTCTGTGCCACATGTATGTGTAACCAGGTTTCTGGTCAGCTTTTTTACAAGAGCCCATGTGCAGGAGAAATGCTGCAGACACTCACCACGCTGCTACTTTCATCTGAGAGGAGAAGCTGGAGCAAAGCTGCTTTATTTTTATATCAAACATCATCAACCTCTGACAAAAACTGAAACCAAGACAACACAGTCTAAATAACTCACTTTCCCCATGTATTTCTTTTTTTTTTCTTGGTTTCATCTGTCCAAAGAATCTAAATCCAGAATATGGGAAGCTACTTGAGATCTGGCAAAGTCTAATATGGCTTTCCTGTTCTTGAATGTTACCAGTGGTTTGCAGCTTGTTGTAAACTCTCTGTATTTAAACAGTGATTGAAGCTGTTTGTTAGTCAGGTGGTGTGAGACTTTCTTGACCTGAGGTGTCGTCCAGAGGGCAACATTTCAAACACTTGATGGGCAGGATGTGAAGGGTCCCCTGTGATGGCCTTGATTTTATTGAGGCAACAGGACCTGGTGATCTGTTGTTGAGATCACCTGTGCTTTCTTTCTCTTTAAGAATGTACCAAGCTGGTGATTTGGCCACAACTAAGGTTTTTGCTATCTCTTTTATAGATTTATGTTGTTTTTTTAGCCTATTGGTGACCTCCTTTACTTGCAATGAGATCTCCTTAGACTACATATTGGTAGCTCCAGTCGAACAGTTGCAAATGCTCTCAATTCTATACATGATATCAACTCCGATATCACACCTTAAAGTAATGAGGGAATAGGCAGCAGGTGTCTGATTAACTTCTTGCCAGTCAGTTGCCCAAGTACTTTTGAACCCCTGAAAATTGAGGTAATTCCTAAACAGTAAATGTCAGGAAACAGTCTTCTTCTCTTTCTATAAAGTTAAAATCTTTGAGCCATGCTTCCAAAAGGTAGAGGAGACAGCCAGGTGTTGAAGGCTTTTTAAAGCCTCCAACTTAATGGTTAATGGTAATGTCGATGTTTAAATGTTTTTATTTTATTGTTTACTATGCTCACTTACTATGTAGATTGTTGCAGCTCTATTTGTGTGGTGAATTTAAATTAATACCAAACTTGGGTCCTACAATTAGCTACTTTTAGTTTTGACAAATTATTTGGCTGTATGAAAACATTTCAAGAATTGGCTCATTACAATTAATTCATACACCTATTTTAAATAAGTTACCTTATTGTTTTACCTTGTAAACAATTCTCTGTAGCTGACAGTAAACACATTTTACACTCAAAAGAAGCCTTGCACTTAGCGATCTAAGTTGACTGCTACCGTCAGTGCGCTAAAATAATATAACATGCTAATACTAGCCAGGTTCACTATGTTCACCATCTTAGTTTAATGTATCTGGGCGCTAATTCCAGCACTAACCATGTTAACACATGTGTACAAACAAAAGGACACATGAGGCTGATTATGCAGGTATCTTCACATCCTCTATCCAATGCTTTGACACAGGTGAATGTTTACAACCACCTCTGTAGCACCACATGAGGATCAACAACATTATCGCAGTTCAGTCTCTGGGAACTATGACTGTACCGAGTTTCATAACAATCCAATCTCTAATCTCACTTTAAACGAAAGTATTACTAGTTAGCATGGAACCCCATGCAAGAACATTTTCGTATTGTTGCGTTACATTTCTAAGGTTTGTTCATACAAGTGTTTGTGCATATTGGATTCACGAGACTATTAACTGCACAAGCTTGTCATGATTGCTCGTCAACTGATGAATAGCACCACGTCCATGAGATATGATCATTAGCATAATCAGTGCCTCGCTTCTAAAATCACCATATGAGTCTCCTATTCTGATTCATTTGTAGGAAAGTGTATTTACAAGAGTGAAGAGAAGAATTTCACAGTGTGGACCTTCAAGCTCGTTGTCAGAAATCACTCAACAAAAACGTAACAAATCCAACAGAGCCAATTAAATACAGCAGAAGACGCAAAACTATGAGAAAATGTCAGCAGTGATGTACTGTGACAGAAATAAAAGGGGAATCGTTCAAGCTGCACAAGGTTTGACGTCAAAAACATTTCTAACCAACCCGGATCAATATGTGAAGAGATCAAACTGACAAAAATGACTGAGATATTCCAGCTACATTAGCTGATGTTACACTGCCAAGTGTCAGAACAGAGTCTGATACTGGACATGGACATGCATTAAAGAGATGGGAAAGAATTCCCTCCCAACTTCACTACAGAAATGTAGAAACTGCTGTCATGAATATAAAAGTGAAATCTAAAATACAGCCGGCAAGCCTTGATGATGACAATATGGTGAACAGAATATTAATATAGCATTAAGTTTGTTATGTAGTTTATGCCTTATTCAGATGAAGCCACTATGATTCTTAAACCAAACAAGTGTTTTCTCTCTGTGGAAAAAGGTTATCTATTTATAACACGCGTGACAGGTCTGAATTGTTAATTTCTTTTGTACCAGTAAGAAAAATGTAATTATTAAGAACAAACCTGTTTGTACAAATGGTTTTTCCATCAGGTCTTTGTAGAAGGAGGATGAACAAGAAGTTCTGACTCAGTGATGAATGAATTTAATGTGTTGTTTATAAAGAGACATTGTGGTGTCAGATTTATACTCAGTTTCGTGACGCATGCAGGCTGGATCAGGGCTGTGACACTTCAAGGTAAAAATCCTCATTTTGCAGGAAGAGGCTTTTCCCTTGAACACATCACGACACACACACACACACACGTCAAGTCAGTGTGTGAAAATAGATGACCAACAAAAGAAATAATAAACAGAAATCCTGACTGTGAAGTGAGGGAGACAATATTGCTTCACGTCTCCCACCTGTGCTGAGTTTGAAACAGTGCTGCAGCTGAGGCAGATGTTTTATAGAGTTTTCTTCAAATGATATTTTCCCCAAAGAACAATCTGAGTAAAAACAAATAAAAGATTGCACATTTTTAAAACTAGCTCCTTGACACAAAGCAGCAGCCATCTTGTTTTAGGTTATACTCTCAGGAGCTCCCTGAGCTTTTGGATAAATATTTAAACCCACATGAATTTTGACGACCCTTTAGCTATAGTTTCACCACAGCAATATTCAATAGCTTAAAATTTTTATGCAAGAGAGAATGAAACACTTAGGCTTCCTGCTGGGGTTTTATACTTACCAGGGAGGGAAATTGCATAAAACACCATGTGAGGTACAAAATTTTATTATTATTATTTAACTGACTCTAGTCACTAATTTACTGCTTTTAAGTGCAAATGTTATAATTAAAGATATTAAGTGCAAAGAAAATTGGATTTTAATTGCAGTTTATGTTTTATTTTGGTTTAATCTAGTTCTGCTCAGTAAGGATCACCAACAATAAAAAGCACTGATGAGCTCTGAATCTCAATAAAAAAAACAGTATTTGACCAAAATAAAAGCAAATTAGTATTTATGACTTTCTGAACATACTGGTCAAGCAAAATTAGCATTGGCCGCATAAAACAGACAAATACGTGCACATATAAACACCTCATAAACACGCTTAGAAACATCAAGAAAATGTATATTCTTGAACGTGTTAAACATTTATCTATATTGTTGTCGCCCACAGGCATACAGAGGCAGCGTTAGACCTTTTGTCAACTTCAACGCCAAACATGATGCTGAGATCCTTCATAAAGCCATGAAAGGAATCGGTCAGTTTTCCCAAGATGAACTTCTCTAAACTTTCACTGAGCAAGTTATTCCACTGTGATGTACCATACTATTTAATTAACAGATAGATCCATCCATCCGGTAAGTAAACTGCTTTTCCTGTGCTTAGGTACTAAGTAAGCAACCTTCACATTGACAGTTGGATTCAAGCCCAGGTCTGTCAAGCTTTAAAATGTAACCATTATACTGCAATGGAAATCTCAATCAGCTTTTTCAGACTACTTAGTCTTGACAGGACGGTGCTGTAAGCTGCCAGGTGTTTCTCAGCCTTATGGAGGGCTTAATTCAATACATTGTCAAAGCTGCATGAACTATACAACTGCATAACACATTCACTCCTCACAACTTTAACTAAGTAGTCACTTCACCCCTCATTTAAACTACAGCAGACTTATTTTAACGTACCCACAAGTGACAGCTGTGTCTCACTCATGTGTCATTAGAGCTGGTAAATAGAGTAAACAGCAGTATTTTTACCGTGCAATTTACTGGTTGTTTTCCTTCTTTCTAAATCCACAGTAAAACATAGTGATAGCACACCTGTCAGGGAGGAATTTGCTTTACTTAACAACTAGTGCTATCTTTACAAGACAGACAGAAATTTTTTTTTTCAGTGTTTTGGGTCTAATTAGAGGAGAAAGAGAAGGTGTGGAACTTCATAACTAAAAAAACATGTCACAGTAGTAAGGCACAAGCCAAATGTTATGAAAAATACCACACTAATGAATTCTTACTGTGCCACCATATGAATTTGATAATATGAAGACAGGCCAGACTGGTAAACAATCTAATATGGTTATGAGGTGACCTGCCCAGGGTGGGCAGCTGGGATTGGCTCCAACATTCCCAAGACCTTTCTGAGGACAAGGGATTAGGATAATGGTTGGATGGATGGATGTTATTGATAATGTACATTCATATCAGAGCGTATGCAGATCTCATCAGTTTTATGCTTTTACAAAATCAGTTTAAAAATCTAAAAAATTAAAATTTTTGCTCATCAATCTCATAATGACAAGGGTATTTTTTATATAAAATTAATAACAAACAAGTTATAGACTGCATTAAAAAACTGGGTCCCAAACTACAACATCAACAAAAGTATTTACAGTTTTCTCTGGTTTAGCCTGGGATGTGTCGGGTGCAAAGGATCTGCCTGAACTAGTCAGAAATTATCGAACTAGAAAAGATCGGCAAGGAAAAAATAGCATCTGAAACACAGTTGCAGCAGAGGTCAAGTAGTGCAGGAAAAAAACCTAATATCAGTAACAGAAGGCACAGTGGTTGTCCCTAGAAAAGTACCTCACACCCAATGCACAGGTTACACACCTTGAACAGAAAACAGAAAGAGGTAAGTGCTTCTGACTTGCCACAGAGAATATGTGTGGAAATTGGTCACAGTAGCTGCATAATGCTAACTGTCTAACATCAAGTGGGGGTGTAATGATACAGGACTGCATGAGTGCAAAAGGTGTAAGAGTGGTGGTATTTATAGATGGGACTGAGTGCCTGTTTCTATAGCCAGTAGCAGATGTGAAGAGTTGTTTTTTTCTTTCATAATGCATTCAGAATATAATAGATATGTTAAGAATGCATTTTGGTTGCTGTTGCTTTAATGTGTTAGTAAAAAATTTAAAAGGATAATAATCATGACCAGAGCACACCTCAGTCTATATTCAGAGCTGTCAGTCGGAATCAGCAAGAGTCTGTACAACTATAACCTTGGGCTAATTTAATATTTTGCTCCCTCACACACTGATCTTCAGCCTGTTGACTCTCTTAAACTCTCAATTATTAGACAATCAGCTTTGCCAGTCTTTGAATTGGAGAGGTTGACTCTTAATTTTAACTTATATTATAAACTGTCAGTTCTCTGGCAGGTGCAGAGGGTGTCTCTCCTGGAGAAAGAGTAATGCATTATTTGCCCTTTATTTAAAGACCTAAATGAGAAAAATGTTTAATTATAAAGCAGGTTTTTGCCTTCATGCTTGTAACTGTGAAGCTCAAAATAGTTTATGGTGTCTTGATTTCTGCAGGTACGGATGAAGATGCTATTCTCATGCTTCTGACAGCACGCAGCAATGATCAACGCCAGCAGATTAAGGCAGCGTACAAAAAGGCCTATGGAAAGGTAGGGGGAGCCACAGAGAAACAGCTGACAATCAGATTAATCTGTGATCCTAAGTAATATCGGCCACTGGGTCCTCCAACAGCAACTGAAGCAGAGAAATATCTTCTAAAGTTTACTTACTCATGGGTAACTTGTTTTCCATAATTTCCGTCTCAGTGGTCTTAAGCTTAATGATTGCTACTCAAGATAGGCAAAATCCTAAAATAGCTTTGCATTGTGCTTTTTGTTGGGGTCTATTTTCTGCCACAGATTTATACATTCTGGTGTTCCAATACAATGCATTGTGGGGTTTTTTAAACTATCATGACATGGACACACAGTGGGTCTAATTACCTATGACCATTTCTTCTAAACTTAATTTATGTGGTAATGTATTTTTCAGCAGTCATGTCATGCTGAAATATTGCTGTCTCTAGCTGTGAAATGTAACACATATTTAATTATTGTGCTTAAAATAGGCAATATAAGTTGCACTGCTGACAGTGCTGATCAATGAGTCTGAGTCACAGGAGGCTTTGACAACACCCCTCATGTTTGTGGTGCATGTTTCTACTAAAATGATATATGAAAACTATTATTTATTGTGTATTTTTGTGTTACCTTGTGCTTTAGCTTCAGAGTTTGACAGAGGAAAAAAATATTTTGTCAGGTATAAGGTCTGGACTCAAAAATGCTCTGACAACACTGAGAGGTTTAAAAGATAAACTAAGGTGAGAGAATGTAGGAGCCAGGATCTTGGCAGGTGAGATGTCTTCTGGCTTTGGCAGGGGTAGTCACACAAGAGAGATATGTGAGTAACAGGGCAGACTGCAGGCAAATATATTGTGCTGATAAGTACTTAAGTACTTATAGCTAGAGTGGAGCTCATGACCAGGTGAGTGACTACAGGAAGGTGCATGTGACTGGGGAAGCAGGTAAGCAGGTATACTAAGATGGCTGACTGAATACAAAGTAGCATCTTCTGTGGCGTCCTTCACATGGTCTGGTTTCCTCTAAACACAGCCATGCCAGCACAATCCTCCAGGACATAAACCCAGCAACACTCAAGCCCACAAGTTAATGAGGTCCACAGAATCGAGATCAGGATCAGGGTTAATCAGTGTGGAGAGCCACACTCAGTGTACAATTGGCAGGAGCAGCTGAACGTCATGATTTCTTGCAGGAACTGACAGATCTGAGCAGGGCTGAGCAGACTCTTCTCCAGGCAAGGTGGGATCTCTGGAACAATGGTTGGGCAGAGGGTACAAATGAATGCTTTTATTGTATCTCAAAGAGTTGAGGTTGGTAACCTTAGACTGTATGAAATGAGGGTCAACGCTGTGAACGCAGATGGCAAAAATTCTTTGCCCAGGAAGATGGTTCATGGACGCACAGAAGTCGGAGGCTGGTTTTCAGCTCTTGATTGAGTCATGTTGTTTGTCCATTTGATTGAGGATGGAACCCATGGACAGCATGTAGCATGTACCTCCAGACTACATGCTCAGGTGTCCTTGGATAATACACCAAAACTCTAGCTGTCCCTCCCTTGTAAGTTGATTGTGTATAAAAGCATGGCACAAATGATTAAATGTAAATGAAACCCAGACGAAATGATGACAGAGATCCCCAACAAGCAGTAGAATTCAGTCAGACACTGAGAGACGCTTGAGAGGAGGGAATAGTGGCACCAATGCAGAACCTTAGACCACAGATGGGCAGGAGCGTACAAGCATTTAGCATGAGCTTTGTTGATACCAGGTTGGTGGCACCTAAGTGGGCAGGATGAGGCAGGATATAGCCAGGGTCTGGCTCTGATTCAGGAGGGTGGTAACATCAAGGAGGACATCAGCTCTGCAGTTTTTTGGTTCCAGGTTCATAGGACATTGTGAAGATGAATCTGTTGAAGAATAATGGTCACAAGGCTTGATGGGAGTTTAGTCTTTTTGTATTTGGCAGGTATTTAAGATTTTTATGGTCAGTCAGAACAATTAAGGGATCCTCAGTTCCCTCCAGCCAGTGGCGCCACTTCTCCTGTGCCAAATTAACTGGCAGATGTACTCTGTCCCCAATGTCATAACTGTGCTTAGCTGGGGACAGGCGGCGAGAGAAGAAGGCACAAGGATAGATTTTATGGTCAATCTCGGCATACTGGAAGAGTATCACACCCACTCTCATGCTGGAGGCATCAACCTCTACGATAAACAACAGATCAAAAGATTTCTGGGCTTCAGGATTCCAAGAAAAAAAATTGACATTAGAGGACATGAGTAGGTGGAGAGGACTGGTGATGGTGCTATAAGCCGCTAGTAGAAACTGACAAAACCAAAGAAGTGTTCGAGGGCTTTGGGGTTATTTGGGGTAACAGCCTCTACCTTGGCTAGATCCATTTAGATTTTACTGGCTGACAAGATGAACCCTAGGAATGAAACAGTGTCAGAATGGAATTTAGTAGGGGCTAATTACCTATGACCATTTGCTCTAAAACTCATTTATGTGGTAATGTAGTTTCAGCATGTCATGCTGAAATATTACTGCCTTTAGCTGTGAAATGTAACACATATTTAATTACTATGCTTGCAATAAGCAATTTAAGTTGCACTGCTGACAGAGCTGATCAATGAGTCTGGGTCACAGGAGGCTGTGACAACAGGAGGTTTTGTGGAGCATGTTTCTACTAAAATTATATTTGAAAAACATTCTTTATTGTGTATTTTTGTGTTACCTTATATTTTACTGTCACAGAGCTTGACAGGGAAATAAATTGCTATATCCTTTGTTAGGTAGCAGGTCTGGACTCAAATGTTCTGAAAACATCTTTTACTCCAGTAAAAGATGTTTATTAAAAGATAGGAAGATGTATTCAGGTGAGAGAACGCAGGAACCAGGACCTGGGCAGATGAGATGGCTTCCAGCTTTGGCAGGGGCAGTCTCTGTACAAAAAGAAATATGTGAGTAACAGGGCAGACTGCAGGTAAGTATGTTGTTCTGATGATGTACATAAGTATTAATATGGCTAGAATGGAGCACGTGACCAGGTGAGGGACTACAGGAACCTGCAGGTAACTGGTGAAGCAGGCGAACCAGGTGAGTATCCTAAGAAGCTGGCTGAATTCAAAATGGCATCCTCTATTGTTCTCCACATGGTCTGGTGTCCAGGTCACCTCTAATCACAGTCTGTACACCAGGACAATCCTCCAAGACACAAACACATTCTAAGATCCAAACACATAGGTTAGGGTTTTAGAATATTGGACTGTGTGTTTGCATAGAATACAGATCCAATCTTCAATCCAAATCCTCAATCTACAAACACAGTCAGGTGTCAAGGTTTCAGGTCAGGTATCAGAATAGGCACAAACTTAGACAGAGCCAAGGGACAAAGTAGAGACAGGTTCAGGTCCGGTATGAGAACATGGAAAGCTGCAACTGGTAGTCAGAGCAGACAATCTGGCAAAAGTAGGACCAAATGTGAGCAGAAAACAGAAGTCAGACTGAAAACCATGACATCTTTGTGATTACTTTACAGAGTAGGATTTTATAAATTGTTAAAGATTAAATCAGTGTTTCTCAACTATGCTGGCTTTTGAAAAATTAGACAGACATGTCTGTGGGTCCCTTGTGCCATTTACAAAACTTCTCAATTGATTTTGTTTAAATAGCTGGGACCAACAGAAATAAAATGTTGAATGTTTCCCAAAAATGCAGAGCTTAAAAACACAAAAAGGGAGAGTATATATTTGTACCGCAGAACTTTATTTAAAAGTTTTCCTACTGGACTCCACTATCTAACTGTACATTAAATGCTAATTTTATAGTTGCATCAGTATTTAAAGTCTAATAATGTTGTATGCAAAATATACCACTTACAAGCACCAGTTATCTTTAGAATGTGGCAAATGCTTTCAGTATATTTCCTAGTATGTATTCCTGCCCCTAGTAGGATTTTTCCTTGTTACATTGTTGTATTACAGTTGTTTTTCTGTCATTTAGAATCAAAGAGCAAGAGCTGACATTTAGTTACGCAGCAATCATACACATCAAAGTCACTGCAGAAGAGGCATGAAGACCAATTTCGTACCGTCTCCAGAGTGCAGTGCGTTTAATGCTCCCCCTATTTTACTGTTCTATCTCAGTGTCAAGTTATTTTATGACCACCTGGACCGAAAGCAGCAAGTTAATTTGCTCTCTGAGGAGCTTATTGAAAACCATTCTGGCAAATATAATTGCAGCAAGTATAAATAGATGAGGGAGCATCAGAGATAAAATCACAAGTAGACTGAAAATCTCTTACCGTTACAGTACTTTACCAGGATGAGCCACTGAACAAGTCTATTAGCTTTTATCACTTTTTCAGTGTGCTTTTATTGAATGTTATAAAATGTAATAAATGCAAAAGACACTGCCTTACACTGCCATAATGTCTGGAACATGAACTGGTGCCAGAAAGTTAAGACGAAAACTGAAATCCAGCAGTGTAGCAGACATATTGATTAGGAGTGCACGCTCCTATGTCTCTGCTGCCACTTTACTTACATTTACATTTTCCTAACTTGCAGTCTGTCTCTTCTGTTCTCTAATGTGCCTCTTAACAAGGATTGTATGGGGATATAATTTAACTGGTTTTCTGAAAAATGAAACAGGAAATATGTTAAACAGAGACAGATTATGTAATGTATAAATAAAAGGATTTTCTGTTAGAGGCAGCTAAAGACATGATTGTCGGACTTGCCTCTACACTGGAGGCTACTGGCCAAACGCTGCGGATTTTATGAGCTTGTGGGTGTTATATACAAATCAAACAAATGCTATTACTCACTCTTTTCATCAACTCTATTCAGATTGTACCCCCGGCATTGCGTATAAATGTGATTCATTGCACAAAAATCAATTTGGATGAAGCCATCTGTGAATAGTACTGTGTGTGCTCAGTCATTATTTGGTCGTTCAAGGGAACATTGAAGAGTTTCTGCAGGTTCCCTGCTCTTATTTATCTTATTTCTCTCAAAATACCAAAAAGCAGTGGTCAAATATTTCTTTTTGATGATATGAGGAGTCAGTTTTTAGTCAGTCTGATACAAATTTTGGATAAAATTACAGCAAAAGATTATGTATCTCCTGTTAAATCACATGAGATAGCATGTACCTTCATATTTAGATGTTGTCTGTTTTTCACTGTCACTGTGTGATATTTGTTTATTTATTTTGATTGCGGTCATTGCTCATGAATTTAAAGGCCATAGGTTTGAACTGACTTGACAACACAAGTCTGTCTTTAAATACTGACAGCATCTTATTTTTGTTTGTTAGGTCCTGCAGCAGTTAAGCAAAGTAAAAGTACAATTCTATACAAACACAGTTACTGTTGTTGTTGTTCTTCTTGTCATTTATCACTGTTTGACCACAGGACTTGGTGAGTGCACTGAAATCAGAGCTCGGTGGGTTGTTTGAGAGTCTGATTGTGGCCTTGATGACACCGTCTGCCTCATATGATGCTTGCCAACTGCACAAAGCTCTCAAGGTAAAACCTTTCCCCGATGCTACACTTAACCCATTAGTGCTTTTTTTAAATAATAATGCTAATTTGTCAAAGCGTTTAGGAGAAACACTAGGCCGAGCAATAGAAACTTCTCATTGCAGACATTTAAACTTGTCACAGCAGTGAAAACAAATGTGTGAACTAATAACAGTGATTAAACATCCTTTGTATTTAAGCCTTGCCAGTTAACCAGCATGCATAATGCCTGTGTCCTGGCCCTGGCACATATTATGGAACTCAGCCATTATTGGTGCTATTAGTCAAACCTGTGAGTGACAAGTTGAAATGTCTGCCACAAGAAATGTATATTTCACGCTGATTTGCCATTTAAAAGATGGCTTATAACCATCTGGAGTAAAAGCACTACAAAGGGGCTTCTGCCACCTTTCCTGGCAAACCTTTATATCACTATTCTCAATAACCCAATAGGATTCACACACAGGCTTTCTGTGTTCACTCTTGCCATGTTCATGGACTAACAGGTACCCCATAATCCTGTTACCCATCACTCCCACTGCAGATTTTCATTTTTGCTAATAAGGAAGTACATCATATTTAGTATTTATTAGGTGCATCATCAGGAACACCAATTATAGAGCCAGACATTTTTTTCAGGGTTTGGTAAGTAACAAAACAGAGCTTAACTGAACATGAATGTTGGATTTAAATTTCTCATGCATCCAGAAACATGACTCCAGATAAGTGCTAATATGTGCCGAATGCATACGTAAGTGGTTGTTTGCCAACAGATTGACTTAATAAGGGGAAAACAATCGTGCTGGGGGTGTTTCAGCTTGTTGTCAAGGAGCAAGAATAATCAAAACAATTTTGTCCTTAGCCTTCATAACTACAGCTAAAAACAAGGACACAAACCAATAGATTTGATCTACAAAAGATTCATTGTGTTGCATTTTGGCACACGCATGAAACTGCTCAAATGTGTCATCACATTGTCACTGTGTTTGTCTGAAGTCGGCTCAGCATTAAATTCTTTCTGTAATAACTATAAAAACATAACAAAATTGACCAGCTGGGACGAGTATTGTCATGTCACTCAAGTATTTAGTACAGTCTGCATGCTCCATAATGAAAACCATCTTTCATATAGTATAAATTGACTCATCTGATCATTCTGTGTCTGCTTCAGAACAAACTCCTTGATAATCTTATACATTACACATAGTGCTCGTTTTATTGTTGTCATTATTCTTTAAACACATTTCCATTACCAGCGCGAATTAAATGTTCAATCAATGTGAAGGCAAAGCATTCAGGACCCGGCCTCGACGTTCCCATCACATCTACTCCTCCATTTATTTATCACATCACACATTTTTTTGTCGTAAGGTTAATTACAGCAAAGAGAAGTGGGTCTCAGAGCTAATTAGTGCTGAACCCATTCATTTCCCATCTGCACACTCTCAGGGTGCTGTGCTGACAGACTATGCTTGTTAGCTTCTTCAAATACTGTATTCTTACCATTTTCCATAAGCATGTTTAGCTTATAAGATTAAGATTACTGCTACAAAAAGATGTCGTCTCATGCTGGGTTTATCCTTGTGTTTGGATCCCAGGGCGCCGGGACTGATGATGAAGTGCTGATTGAGATCCTGGCCTCCAGGACTGGCGAGCAGATAAAAGAAATCACGAAAGTATACAAGAAAGGTGAGTTGCTCACCTGTGAAAGTTGTAGTCTGAAACATACTGTGATTAGTTAATCCCCATGTTGAAGATTTTCACAATTTTAAAACATAAATCCATCATTAATAGCAAAAAATAATCAAAGATAATAAAACCAACAAAAGAAACCAGCAAACCAGAGCTTGGTTTGTAGCTCCTACAGCCTCATAAATGCTTTGTCACTCATATTTCATTTAATATACATTCATTTGATGAAGCCGATGCTGACATTTTTCTTGGGAGGACAAAACAGAATTTGTAGAATATTTAGTTGAGATGTCTGCCAGTGAGCCTTTGCAGTGTTTTTATTGACTACATTAATTAGTCTGCTAGAAACTGTCTCGTCTTTACATGTTTTGTTTACTTGTTTTTGAACAAAATTCAAGTAATTCAGCAAGACATTCAGCACGTAATGCAGACAAACAAATGTCTGATTGGTGCAGCATTGGTGCATCCCAATCCAGTGCCACTAGTTATAATGATAATTTGGCTAGTGCTACATTTTAATGTTGTGGAAGCTGCATGTTATTTCATCACTTTATTATAGTAGAGTCATATTATTTTGTTATTTGTAGTCTAGGGAATTTAGAGATATAAGTATGTTATTAGTTTTGTGTCCACTGCAGCAGTGGCCTATAGCCCTTCAGGCATTGACCAGTTGCAGTATTGACACAATAAATCTCACTGATATTCAAAAGACACATTTCTACAAGCCTGTTATTAACCATGGAGGTTTTATATCTGTAAAACATATTCAGAGCCTAGAAAAGTGAGTTTTCCGTTTTTTTGACATGATTGCAGTATAAAGTCAGTGGATTGAGCAGGAGGACAGATGGAGAGAAAAACATTAACCAACTAATGCCACCCCCCTTTTAGGTACACGATATGGTGCTGCGACCACACTGTTTTTCAGAATAAAATGTAACAGTTGTGTCTTCACAGTAATGAATACCCTTAGTACAATAATATATTTAAAATACCAGCTTTCAATTGCAGTAAAACACTATGGAAATCGGTATGTGACAATAATGTGGGCAGAGGAGAAGGCCAAGCTGTCTGTTACCCAACTAATCAAATCTCTCCTGTCGGAGTTGCTCCTGCATAACGAAGGACAGCCCACTTGGATAGATTGCAGCCATTAGAGACTATCATGACAGGAAGGGTAAGCTATCCTCAGTCCCTCTTCTCTTCTTTCCTGCAGAGTTTGGTGGCAAGTTGGAGAAAGATATCTGCAGTGACACCTCAGGGAACTATCAGAAACTACTGGTGATCCTGCTGCAGGTAGACGGGGCTGCTGCACAGATTTATGTTTCCTGATAATGAGAGACTCTGGTGATGCCATTACAAAATCATGAAGGGTTTAGATGTGGGTTGAAGGAGGGTTGACAGCACAATATATCACAGTTGTTTTCTCAAATGCATTTTGGTTTACAGGCAGAAACGTAATCTGTCTGTAATCTGTCTGTGTGAACTCGCAGTGTTTTCATCCACACTGACATATGTTGGCTTTCTGTTTGTCAACCTGTCTATGCCTTTGTCCGGCTATGAAGGGAAGCAGGGAGGAGGGAGTAGACGAGGAAAAAATCGAGAAAGACGCCAAGGTAGGAAGCAAGATCACGAGAAAAATATGCTTTGAAGGTCTTTTGTGATGGATTTCTAGAGAAAAAAAAACACAACAGGTCAGTTTTATTCACAGGGTATGCCTTATCAATCAGCTATTATTGTTACACAATAGACCCATGTCACAAAGAATATGCTACTGTTTTCTATTCATCACTTAAACCAGACAAGAATAGTAATGTTGAGGTTTCTACAAAACAAATTACCGTATGTTCAAATTCAACATTTTTAAAGCTAATGCCAACATTTTTCTTATACATAGTTCTTGCTTTCTGCAACACAAATATGGCATGTTAAAAGTAAAAGAAGAAGGTCATAGCATTGATATTACACATGATAAAACTCAAAACATTAATTGCACGTCTGTGCATGTCTGTCTGGCTCAATAAAAAATACACACAATAGACACTTTAAAACTACTGCAATTTGTGCTTTCATTTGCAAGAACTACAGTAAAGTCTGAAATGCAAAAACTATTCATCACATTACAGCAGATGTTTTAAGTTAAAATTCAATAAATAAATAGATAAAAGTTCCTGCGCAACAGGTTAGTGACCCCAGTATCAGATTTATTTTTATTTCACAATCGTGTTTCAAATGTCAGCATGTTAAGGATTTGATCATGTTTGTGAGCTGTTCCTCAAGGTGCAATGAAGCTAAAGGTCAAGAACGCTTTGGGCAAGTCTTATTCACAGAGTCAATAATTAAAGGTTATTAACCTTCAGGACTGGAACATTGTGTTTCTTATATACTATTACTGATATTGAGCTTAGGGGCATAAATATATTAAGGGATCCTACATGTGTCTAAATGTACACCATATTATCATGATACTGGCTTTGTAAGATAACTGCTGTTGTGTAGAAGCAAAAATAAATAATGCATTGTTCGGTAAATTACATATGAATTTATTATATGAGCCATTTATCTGACTGTGGGGTGAGAAAGCTGTTCTGCAGGTGCAGGTGAAGCACCTGAAATCCAGGATTTCACTCAAATAACAAGACAAATTGACAGAGAGAAAGATAAAACATTTGTCTGTTGTTTTGGCACAACACAAGGTCCTACATTAGTGCTGTCATTGTCGCTCAGCCTGTGCATTCCAATAAGTCATGTCAACACAAAGGTGCTGTATGTGAGTGTGCATGCATAAATGTGTATCTGGCATTGCAGGACTTGTTTGCTGCTGGTGAGGGCAAGTTTGGCACAGATGAGGAAAAATTCATCACAATTCTTGGCAACAGGAGCACAGAACATCTCAGAAGAGGTGAGATTGTGAGAGCTTGTTTGCGCCAGTGTTTTTGAGAGTTGTCAGGTGTCCACGGTGTTAGAAATACAGAGGAAACATTCTAATAATCTTTATTCTTAAAACAGAACACCAACATTAAAACAGAAAAAGGCAAAGCCACAAAATCTTGTGTAAAGAAATACACAAAAAAGTAGAGCACAACAGAATTTAATGTGTCCTAAACAACAGCTACATGCTTAGTGGTGGACCTGAAGGCCAAACTTGCTCACTGCCAAGAGAGGCAAGAGAAAATGATGGCAAGGCTTGTTTGAGTTAGCTAGCGTTGGGGACATAGGCCTCACACGGGGCATCAATTATGTTGGGGAACATACACCAAACAAAGGGCACCAATTATGTTGGAATTATGCCGAGTATAACTTTGGTTATTATCAATTATTCATGATAACTGACAACAAAATATTTACAAAATTGACAACATCAAAATGTCACTGTGGTTGTTTTGACTTCTTAGTGTTTGATGCCTACAAGAAGCTCTCTGGCTCTGATATAGAGGACAGCATTACAGGCGAGACCACTGGTAATTTGGAGAACCTACTGGTGGCTGTAGGTAAGACCAGGATGCTATTTGGCTAAGAAAAGGAGATGGACTGTGAATTGTTACTGATGTGCATGTTAAAAAGAAATAAAGCAAAACATAAAGATTAGACAATAGAAATCCATGTCAGTATAATATAAGATTAAGTAGATGAAAATTCGCTTTTACACAGAACAACATGTTTTCCTTCCTCCACAGTGAAATGTGCCAGGAGCGTCCCAGAATATTTTGCTGAAGGCCTGTACAAATCTATGAGGGTAGGTGTCAGTGTCCACTTTGTGTCTCACTGTAATACTGTATATAAGTATTTGTGTAATGTGCAAAAATGAGCCATCCAGTACAGAGAATATAAAGCAAAAAATACAAAAGGATTTCTAACAGAAATTCAAACAGCATTAGTCCTCATAACTCTCACCTCCCTTAAACTCATCTCTCCTCTCTTCTTCACTCTGCTTGGTCAGTTTAAAGAACTTTCTGATATCCATCCACAGGAGGAGTCAGTAATGATTCAGGCAGTAATATCACCCGAAATTTGTATTAGTTTCATACAGTGTTTTCGATCCTGCTAATTAATTGATGTGCGCTGATTGAAATCTGTGTGCGCCGCAGTGTTCAGTATACACAGGCGCGTGTATTGCAGCATTGGTGTTTTTTGTTTAAACTGTGTTTAATCAGCATGTGTTGATTGTGTTACTGGCTGCCTTACATTTTATTCCATTTCTATTCTGTGGATTATAAGTTTAATGAATGTATTGACAAACAATAGAAGGCCACAGCTTACTGGGGTACAGCTGATTTATACTGGGGCAAGTGCCCCAGTAAAAGTGGTCTAACGACGCCTATGCAATACTGTAATGTTTCCAAATGGTTTTGGACAAAACTTAATAATAAAAGTAATAAAACTTTCTAGCAGGAGCCCACAAGATGTTATCAGCTTGGAGCAGTGATAAAGCAAGAACAGATCTCCATCAGTCAGAATTTGGTCCAGAGGCTGATATGCAGCATTCCAGACTGAATTGCAACTGTCATAAAGAAAAGGGTCAAAAGTATAAATATTCTTTGCAGGGATTTGATTTATTTGCCAATTTAGGTCTTTGAAACTTCTAAAATAATTCTTCTACAGGATGGGACAAAAATCTGTAGCAGCAAGTTTGCAAAACAGAAAATTAGTGCCAGAACTTCATGACTTCATGAACTTTGGCTACTGAGTTTGTTTTTATATTTAGCGCGCTGGGACTGATGATGACACCCTGATGAGAATAATGGTGTCGAGAAGCGAAATGGACATGTTGGACATCAGAGCCAGCTTCAAAAAGAAGTATGGAGCGTCTCTTTACACCACAATCCAGGTAAAGCAAAAAGTTATAATCACATTCCCTGGTGTTTCCTCATATTTCACAGTGTGCTTTTGATAAAACGATAAAAAGTCTAATCTGCAGTAAAAAAAATGCCTTTCCTTGTGATGATTTTTCTTCAAGATGTTCTGCTAAACATGCTCAGCATGCATTTAAAGCACCAGCTGAGTGTACTATGCTGCTTATGCACCATTCATGTCAGCGTAGTGATGGAGTGGAGATTAGCGATTAACTTTAAATGCCATGTTCAGCGCGACAAGACTGCTTCCTAGCTTTTCACTGCTGAAGCTGAATTAATCTATTCTCCTGGGGCCAGATGTTCCTACAGTGAAGAGTTATTTCCATCCTCCAAAGGACAATCCCAAAGCCTGAATACATAAATGTGACATTATCAAATGATATGTATTGAAATGCAGTAAATCATAAAAGTAAACCAGTACAGTACTATTTATTTTTACTTGATTGTGGCAGTTATTATTTCAAATTGTCATATTTGACACAATTTCATATCAGTTTTGTAAAAAATTATATGTAATAACAAGTCATAGACATTTATACACATTTGGAAACAGCTGTAGTCCATTTAGGCAACCCTGTCTCCTACAAATTACATTCCTATACAACTTAACTGCAACCTTGACCTTTTTGTAGTGAATGTAATCATTATGTGTTCAGACAACGTAATTTGCAGGACTGGCACTGCAGACCTGAGTTCCAGACCACAGTCCTGCATGAGGTTAAGTTTAGGCATAAAAAATACTTTGGTTAGGATTAGAGACTTTGAAGCCCCTTTTTTCTAATCTACTTTTTATTTTTACTTTTTACCACACAATACTTTTGCTTTTCCTTGCAATACTTTTTGTATTCCCTTGCAATACTATTACTATTACTATTACTACTATAGTATTGAGAGGGAATGCAAAAAGTATTGCAAGGTTTGGGAAAAGGGGAGACATTTCTACGAAGGAGGGGACGCAAAAGTAATGCAAGGGAACGCAACAGTAGATTTGAAAAAACTTCACCCCCGTGACCCTTAAGAGGCTCCGTAAGAGACAGATCATGTTTGTGTTAAAATTTTTATGTTACGTTGATACCCAGCCCACTATCTTTCCCTGATGCTAACCCAGTGCTGTGAGTGCCTGAACCCAACCATAAAAAGCTTTCCTAAAGCTGGAGTCGTATATCAGCATGAGGAACTGCAACATCAGATATTTTAGCAGAAAAGAAAAAGGGAAGTATCGACATATTAGCGACTTGTCATTTACATTAATTGTGAACATATGGTCATTATGTTGACATGAAGCGTCACACAGGAGTTACTAAAAGGAACAAATTGTGGTTTAACTTGCATCCAAGTCATTCTTTTGTTTGTGAAACTTGAATTTTAATGATGCAACAGTGCCAAAAAAGCAAACATATATGGCCACTTCATGTTGGAATAGTCTAAGTGCAATGTGTTGTTCATGTTTTATATCAGTTTAATCTTACAGCTATCTTGTTTGGTGATTTGAAAACTCACAAGTCATACACATGGGAAATATTCCCATCCCTGCCTCCATTCCCACATGATGAAACGCTGCCCCAAGACAAAATATCTCCTGTGAAAAACATTTGTTGTTTTCACCAATTTCTGTCTCCCCGTCTTTCTGCTGTATCACATCTGTCTAGTCTCTGAGCAGACAACTGAGACACTGAGTCACAGCGAGCTACACGCTGTATATGTCACCTTATGAGGAGTATGCATCACAGGATGTTTTTTAACCACTTTGTTTTGCATTACAGGGAATATTCTCTCTGTAAAATTGCAGTTGGGTTGCTTTCATTAAGTAAAAATAAATATGCAGTACTGTATTTTTCCTATGTGAAGTTTGAGAAAAGCAGATGACACCACTGCTCATATTTAGGTACTCAGTTGTACAGCTCTATGTTAAGCTGGTTGTCTACATTTTAGAAACATTTGCTGGACTATGTGATAAACTGAAGGATTAGATCCATTGGCTCTCTGGCAAAAGCCACAGTGATATTTTGAGCAGTCCAGACATGTGTGTCTCTTTTACAGTGCCCCCCAGAAACAAAGCACATACAAATGTGAAAGCACATACAAAAAGGAAACATGCTACAAATCAGAAAATGCAAACAAAAACAAAAACACAAACAAAACAGAAACGCACTGAAAAACTCAAAACTCATCGCAAAAGAACGTACAAATTCAAAACAATGCAAATACACCATCCTAAAACGGAAGTGCTCCAGGATGCTAGTGACAGTAATGAACTTGTATGGACAAGTGGCTACACAGACAGAATGCATGTGAGGACAACATGACATACTGTGTTAAATGAGTGTTGCAGGAAGAGACCTGTCCTGTTGGGAGATTCTCATACGTGGATTATTTTGAACATAAATATAAGTTTTAACAATAAAAAGTTCTTTCTTTCTTACAAGACTGTCCCCATGCAGCTGGCACCTAAGAGTCAGATAAAGTGCCACATTCATTGACCCAAAATGTAGCAGGATTTGGGTAGAAAATGTGTGGTAAAATATTTCTGTTATATCTTTTATACAGCGCTGTCTCAGGCCAGGGAAGTGTAGTACCAAGGAGGAAGGTATTAACGGTCATTGGTTCGTCCTGGTCTGTGTCCCTAGTGTCCTGGAGCACTTCCGTTTTAGGATACTGTATTTGCAGCGTTTTGAATTCGTACATGCTTTTGTGTTTGCTTTTTGCGATTTGCAGCGTGATTCCTTTTTGTATGTGCTTTCACATTTGCACGTGCTTTGTCTCTGGGGACCACCGTACTCTTTCTCAAAGACCATTGAATGTATTGAGAGGAGGAGCAGGAGATAGACACCTGCCTACATGTCATGAAAAGTGACAGTGAGGCATAATTGTCATTGGAAGAAGGGAAACACAGACAAAGTGTTAAAAAAAGTATAAATGGTAAATAAAGAAGAGAGACAGTTATGATATAAATAGAATTAATAGATATCTGGACCGAATACAGTGAGTGAAAAGTAACATCTAAATTTAATTTTATTTTATATATCTATATGTGTTGGGTTGTTTTTGCAGGAGGACACGACTGGAGACTACCAGAAGGCTTTACTCTACCTATGTGGTGGGAATGATTAATGCTGTTTGATGATGCGTTGAGATGTTATTATTGATCCAGACTTGTTGATTCTTTCTGACGTTTGCTTACTATTGATTGGATTAGTGTGAATTAACCACTTATCATTTTGGCTTATTAGATTATCTGCTACACAGAACGACTCAACATAATATAGACAAGCTCAAACAGCATTTAATAAAGGTGAGAGGATAATGTTTGCTATGTTTAATGTTTAATTAACTCCACATAGATTTTTCCAGCTGAGTCTTGTGGACTATATTTCCACATTATCGTAGTAGTTAGTGCAGTTTATTTGTGTTCACGGAAAGTGTTAAATGCATCTTAGAAAATACAATATGGCTGATGTATTATTAAAGTCTACATGTCGACATCGCCCCTGGTCTCATTAATTACAAATGAAGTGATGCAGACTTGAGTTGCAATGTGGCTGTCAGCGATCAATAAATAATGGACATGATTAGACGTGTATTGACTCACATAAACACATCTACTGCCTCCGTGTCTTTCCGCATGAAAAGATGTGGTGTCAAACAAATTGGATCCTTAGATCAATAGATGGGAAGTGACTGTCTTTTGATGGATGTGGGTGTGCCACAGGGTGGCAGCAAAGTTTAAAATGAGAAAACTGAAATGAGACATTCAGAATATAAGGGTGAAGAAAAACATATAATAATAATAATTCTTCCATGAGAAAAGGCAAGTTTATGACATGTTTGCTGAACTAGTGAAATGACAATAACTTTAAATATAGCTAGTCAAAATATCTCAGTAACATAATCCAATTTGATCATGGGGATATGCTGCATAATTCAGATACTGTAAATGAACATTGTGGTATACGATATACTGAACTAGAAATGTGCAGTGCTCGCTTTTGTTTTCAGATTTTTTAACTGGAAGGTGCAACATCTAAGATCAGAAGTATGCTACGACATATAATATAATAAAAAATGTCACCAGTTTGGGTGGTTAATACAGTTTTTTTTCAATAAGAATAACTCATGTGGCCGGTGGCAGAGCTCTCTGTGTGTTATAAATCACCTGTGATCTGTGCTGGATGCTCATTTCCACTGCAGGAAACAGCTGCTGTAAACAAACCCTCAGTGCCACATTTCATTCTCAAGTTAAAAAGGGTGAAGTGGTGTTATTTTTCCTGTTTAGTTAGGTTACATAACATCTTATACTTCTGTTGAGTCTCAGCTCTAGTTTGGTTATTATCATCCCTATGAGTTTGTCAGCTGTTAGGCCAATTTATGCAGCAGTTTTCTTCTGTTGCTAGGTCTAGATATGCAACACACTTACTGTATCAGTCTCATTTCATGCTAACAATGTAATATTTGTGGTATTTCCTTAACTCCCTTGATTTCTTTGTAATCTTAGGCAAAGCTCTTTATAGACCAAATTCCCATTCTCACACATACACAAAGGCTTTCATGCGTAATCTTCACTGCACACACATGCTGATCTAAATCTTCTTAGTGTCAGTAGTGCTGGGGTGTGTTCTCCCCACTTTCTGCTTGACCCACAAGTCCCATATCTCTCAGCCAATCAGGAACCAGAGGCAGTCAGGCCACCTGTAAGCCCACACCATCCACAGACCTCTCAGCAAGGATGCTTTGGCACAGCAAGTAAAAAGAGTATGAAGGGATTAAAAGAAGCGTGAAATGCTAACTGGAAGCCTTTTTGTCTCTAGAACTGAAAGATAGCTTCACCAAACTGAGCCAGACTTAAACAACTGCTGTCCAGCGTGACAGATAACAGTTCTGCATTTCTTTCCAGCCCAGTGTCTCTAGGAATTACATCCAAATCGGACAATACGGGGTATCAGATTAGTCTGATGCCGGTGCCAATAGAAAGTCAGGGTGGTATGGAAATCCAAGAAAATCCTTTCAGTTTATAAATTCAAAACATAAAACTGAAAACTTGGGGTGAATTGCAAAGTTTTTATTCATGTATGCAGCAATTGTCCAATTTGTGTTGCAGGTAGAATATCCTAATGCTCAGTTCAAGTGTTTCAGTCTTAAACTGACCTGGACAAATTGGGAGAGACTGGGAACAGCAAGGTATAATTTTTTAGCACATCAGGTTTTGATGCAGGAGAGTAAATTTGTCACATAACTCTGATACAGATTTGCCTTGTTAATTAATCTCATCATGATAATGTGAAAAAACTAATAAAGACCATTTTTAAAATTTACTCTGCAAGTTTAACTGTTATATCATAGATATTATTGTGAAAATATGGGCCTGAAATCTTATTTGTATATATTTTTCTCAGTGGATTCTTCACTGGTATGTCTGCAACCACCACTGTATTTGACGACACTGTACGCTGTGTAAATTTAGAGAAACAAGTTAGTTTTGGATAGTTTTTGTTCTTGGACCACAACACAGTACAAAGTAAAGAAATTGGTGCGCTTTGAAATGTTGAAAGGATAATTATATTAAATGAAAAGCAAATTTCCTTTTGTTCATAAAAATGCAAAATACCACAACCTCAAATTGCTGCACCTGCACGACTTGAAACAATCTGAACAAAGTGTTAAAATTCTGGATCTTCAACAGTAAACCATGTTCATCTAGGATATCAGCCATAAAATAAATCACATGCCGCAAACATAACAAAACATACACCTTTTCTTTTATGCTTTTATCCAAGTGTGCGACAGTATCTCAGTGCATCAGTGACCCCTGTTGCCTGCTTGCGGAGATGTACAGTAAGCTGGACAGAAATTCATTTAATGTGTTTTCAGTGAGCACCGTTACTGTTCTCAGAGAGCAGAATAAGAAGGTTTGTGGGTCATGAAATGGGGCTGGGTTAAAAGCAGTCACCAGCACAATGATTTTATATAAAACCTACTTGCAGTGGGATTCACAGCATTACTGAAAAAGCTCTTTTTTCTCTCTTAAATATATCCTTAGTAATTTTTTTATTTGCTTGCATTTGAAAGGAAAGTTGGTCTTTAATGTGAAAACAGTTTCTGTAGCAACAGTCCTAAACTGAGTGTTTATTTAGTCTTTCTAATAATTTAATTAAATTATTCCTTATATAAACATTTTAAATAAAGATTTTTGGTGGCATTTTAATGTTTTAATCTGACCTGTTTTACTGAGCCTAAATTAATATCTGTATATATTTTTGTAACACTGAAAATCTTGTGTTTTCGGCAGCTGCTGTTTTGGAGACAGAAAACTCCTCCTTAAATATACTTGTACATTCATGCAGGTATTTTGTAACTGCCCTCTAATTTGCTCTTTTGTCACAGCCACACTGCTTCAGTGAGCTTTTTCTGCCCATAAGTAATTTCCTACATGACCCAGAATGCATCCTGACGAAAGCCTGAGCCTGATAGATTTCAGCTGTGAGTGATGCATTATGGTCCAGTGGGTGATGAAGCTGAAATCATCGAGAGAAGTGAAAATTACAGCTTGTCCAGAGGAAGTTGTGTCTGCCTTTTAACATGAATATTGTGTTTTTGATTTCCAATAAGCAAATTCAACCTCCATACGACCCAGAGCAACATGCCATTAAAAACTGTAAGTGCATCTCTACAAACAAACAACTAGCACTGTGTTGAAAAAAAGAATTTATTTTGAATTATTTATGGTATTGGTATATTGATATTCAAATGTTTCTGTTTGTTGATGATGTTGTAGCCCTGTGAGAAAAAAACTCTGAGGCCTCTTATCACATTATCAACAATATCACAACTGTTGTTGCTGTGTTTCAGGACGAGGCAAATTTTTGCCTTGATTTTCACCATTTAAGAATTTGACACTTGCAGCACCCAGGTCATAATTCTACTATTCACAACAAGTAAATTGCAGCATGATATTTGCCGACTGCTCGAATGTGTTGATGTAAATGCATTTAACTAGTAGAAACAATTCAATTCAAATGGCTTTATCGGCACAACCACAATAGATGACATTTCCAAAGACATAGTTGCTGAAGTGTTGAAATTACCACTGATCACCACATTAATGGCAAACATAATGTTAAAATCTTTAGTTCTTAAAAATATTTTAGTTGTACCTATCATATCCTGATCCTCAAAACAGGTCCCTGCTGGCCTTTTGACTTTGATTTTGTAATCTGAACATGTGAGGATTTTATGGTTTCACACTGAGAATGTGGATTGAGAGGCTTGTTGGAGCCAAAATATGCAGGCTAGGGGGTTCTAAAAACCACACTGCCTGTGGTTAAATTACTATGTCAATACCCAACATGCTCAAACATCTAATCTCCCAATAATTCAGCAGGAATGTGCACACAGGTTTGGGAAAGACAGCACAAGGCCTCCACATGAATGATGTCGTTTAACAGAGATAAGGAAGGGTGCTCTGGTTTAAGATTTTTTTTTAAATCAAGGAGGAGATGTCATTTTTGATGAGCATGAGAACAAATGCCTTAAAACTATCTTGCACAAAGACACATACTTTTAAATTGATTTATGTGAAGAAACATACCAAACAGAAATGTGGAGAGGACAAGCTGCTTAATTATTGACATAATTTGAGATTTATTCCAAGTTTCTGTCTCCTTAATGCTTTGCTCTTGAACAGCATTTTCCTCAGAAATTCTCAAATGGACAAATGTAGAGACAACTTAAACAATATGTCGGAAAAAATTGTAGAGACTCGTTAAAATCAATGTTATCAATGTGGGGAAATATTTCAAATGTGTGTTCTCTAAATATGTGAATTCACTTTCAGCAAACCAACAGTAGCAAACATTTATGTAGAGACAGGTTTTTCTTCAGGTTTCTGCAGTTTTGTTTGTCTCAGCAATCATAGTCCTGGACCATAGTAAAAAAGAATGTACAAAAACTCGACCAGGAGTCATTGCAGTACTCGTCTGCAAGCTTCTTGTTATTGTGTAGACAGGAATTGACTGCTCTGGGTGCAGGAGGTGGAGTTTGAAGCTGAGCAGTCTCCCTCTGAGCATTACGGAGTCTGAAATGAGCTTCTCTTGCTGCTCCTCTACACATGCCTGCCCGGACCAGCTCACTACGGTCATGGCACAAATTCTTTTGCTTTTTCAGCGCTCTTGCAATTTGCTTCCAGTAAAGTTTGACATTGGAGGCATAAGTGGGACAGACTGCTGGTTTGGCAACATAATCACAGTCGAAGCTTGTGTTCCCCTTCTTGCAGGTGATAGCAAGGATGAAGAGATCCTCACCTGTTGCAGTCCAGTTACAGTTATACTTGTCTTTGGTGACCAGTTTCCCTGTAGTTGGCAGATCAGAGGCAGACTTATGTTGGTGGCCCACCTTTACCCTTGGCTTATGCTTGTGTTGTCCTCTGTCCACCCCTCGCCCCCTCATTCCTTTACCCTTCTGACAGCTGCCCAACATCAGCTGATGGGAAATACAAGCCAGAACTAGCAGGATGGTGAGATTGGTGAAGAAAGCCATTGAGCTAAGACAAAAGACCCTGCGGGAGGATAAATTAGGATTTAGATATTTGAGCTCAAATCTTTTTCATTTCCTTTCTAAAAAACAATCTTAGTATTACCCTAGCAAACCTACGTTTTCAAATTCAAAGTCAGATTTCAAAGAATAAAAAAAAACACAGGATAAAAAATTTAAAAAGAATAAATCAGAATAAACAATGGGGGAATAAAAAGGTGGAAGAGTGCTATAAATAAAACCCTTAAATCAGCAAGTCTCGATCCCTTATTTAAAGGAATTGAATAAGAGTAAATGGTGACATGAATATAGTCATAGTATAGAAAGTAACAAATGAAGTATACACACAGACATGTAACAGGTATTAATAACAAAAGGAATTTGATTAGAAAAGCACCATAGCTGTGGAATGAGTACTGAGCATTCATCCATAATGTTACTTCATTAAAAATAGCACTTGAAGTATCAAAAGTATTTATTAAGCAGTGTTGTTATTAATAGTGTGTATCACATTGTCCCTTTGCATATAATTAGGCTACTTAATGCCATAAGCTGTCAGTATGTGTCTTTTTTGTACAAGCCATCTGATAAGTACTATACTAAAGGTGTCAAATACCATGAAAGAAAAAGTATATTTCCCTCTGAAAAGTAGTAGAGAAAAATGTATAAAGTAGCATAAAATGAAAGTTCTGGAGTAAAATACAACTACCACAATATGATATCCAAGTGCAGTACTTGCACAAAGGAATTGTAATGTAACATATTTAAAGTAACATAAGTGACAGCCACTACACTGACCAATAAAAGTACTATGCTACTATGCTAATACCAAAAAAGTAACTCACCTTTCTTTACCTGAAGTAATCTTCAGTGTGTTACTCCTGACATATGAGAAACAAGAATCTCCTCCACCTGCAGCTACAGTTTGCTGCTGCACAATCAGCCCTCCCCTTCTCACGCACACACACACACTGTGTGTGAGTTCAGACCGGCAACTCAGCCACAGGGATTATTATCATTGGAAAATAATTAAAATACAAAAATGTAACTTTATTTTGCAGCACAATTGACATAAAAGGGAAATTCAACATGCTTTGCAGAAAAATAAAACATACAAACATAAACTGACATAAAATCATGGTAATTAATGATATTACATAAAATACATTAGCCACAATATTTGGGTTAAAAAGAAGCATACATAAACGCACTCAAGAAAGGATATGTGGCAGATCAACATTTAAACTTATCGGGGCCCATCTTAAATTTTTGGGTAATAATTTCCAGTGATAAGAAGCTTTTAATAACTGAAAAGTACGAGATCTCTAACTTGTTATGTGATAAAACCTTAATGCCACACTTGATTGTTACAAATTATGTGACCCAGAGGCAGCATATATGAATAAAAAACAGGTCCAAAGATTGACCCCTGTGGTGCACCACAGGTCATTTCTGCTGTTTTAAGGATGCAACTCCTGAAATCTCAACACAGTGAAGCCTTACCAACACAGCCCCATGGCTCCATGCTCTTAAAGTGGACCTTTAAGAGCAGCCTCTGTACAATCTGCCTGATTGTGAGTCATCTAGTTGATTAAAAACATTAACAACAAAAGAACTGAGAGATTGGTCTTTAATTATACAGGACAGAAACATCTTTTTTTTCATCATAGTTGATTTAAATTTGTTTTGGGAAAATTACCTGTCAAAAGTGATGTTTGAAGTTCATCACTATCCAGACAATTAGCTAAGACTAAAAAAGGTTGTATGTATTGGATCTAATAAGCAAGTTGATTAGTACAGTGTTTTCACTGGAATACATTGCCATATCAAGATTAAAAGTGGCCCTATCTATTGTGGCAGATTTTGCTGTCTCCTCAAAATAACATCACCATAACTTTTATGGTAGGTTAAATTGAAGAAATGCATATAATTCTGAGTTTTTTTTAAAACCTTCACTGTTGGAACAGTGTGCTAAGAGATAAAATGTCTTGAAATATCTTGAAATAAACCACATGTCCTCGCAGGAGAAAATCGGTTTGATCGAACATGGAAGTATCTGAAACTAAAGCAACAGTGACATCTAATGGCCACATGTGTGGTGTGGAAATTCATTTATTGTATTACATGATGATGATGATTGTAATTATATTATGTAATTAGATGATACTACCGATAACTTAAGTAATTTATCTATTTTTACTGTTTTTTATAGCAAAGAGATGTTTGTGGTAATTTCTCTTTGGATCAATAAAGTAAAAAGATAAACACAGACGCTGAGAATACAGTTTATTTATATATTCATTTATATGTACATTTTCACATTCATTATATCTTTCTGTCAAATACACCAGGCCAGACATTACTGCCATTTTAGGCCAAACTTCAAACCAAAGTCCTTCTCAACAGTATAATGTTCAAGTTACAATTAATTGATTGTGGTAAATTACAAACAAGTAAAAATCATAAATACAAACAATAATAAAGTATTTATTTTGAATTATTTGTGGTATTGGCATATTGGTATTCGAATGTTTCTGTTTGTTGATGATGTTGTAGCCCTGTGAGAAAAAAGATCTGATGAGGCCTCTTATAACATTATCAACAATATCACAGCCGTTGTTGCTGTGAGTGTTTCAGGACAAGGCAAATTTTTGCCTTGATTTCCACCATTTAAGAATTTGACACTTGCAGCTCTCAGATCATAATTCCACTATTGACAACAAGTAAATTGCAGCATGATAATTGCTGACTGAATGTGCTCGAATGTGTTGATGTAAATGCATTTAACTAGTAGAAACAATTCAATTCAAATAGTTTTATTGGCACAATGGTTTCACACTGAGAATGTGGATTGAGAGGCTTGTTGGAGCCAAAATATGCAGGCTAGGGGGTTCTAAAAACCACACTGCCTGTGGTTAAATTACTATGTCAATACCCAAAATGCTCAAACTTTCTTTCAACAATTCAGCAGGAATGTGCACACAGGTTTGGGAAAGAGGGCACAAGGCCTCCACATGAATGACATTGTTTAACAAAGATCAGGAAGGGTGCTCTGGTTTAAGATTTATTTTAAAATCAAGGAGGAGATGTTATTTTTATCTTTTTTCTCAACAGTATAATATTCAAGTTACAATTAAATGATTGTGGTAAATTATAAACAAGTAAACAATCATAAATACAAATAAGTAACAATATGTGGTCTGTCTCACCTCCTCTCTATACTGCAGCTGGAGAAGTGTTATAAAAAAAAATCGCACATCATACATGTGTGTTTCATGCAAAGCGTGTGCTTACATAATAAAGTTAGGCAGTGATGTTCTACTATTTGCTGTTTGGAAGAATATTTAACTATATATTTCAGTGTTGCTGAACGCTCAGTGGAAAATGATGCATGAGTTTCACAGACAGTTTGGAAGTTCTAGCAGTACTATTAATTCTCCTGTTAGTACTTTTTCTTCCACAGATGAACAAACAGCTGGTCTTGAATTTCCCTCCAAGGGCTGCTTTAATCATACATCGGAAGTTATCTTAATCAGAATTGTAAATCTGTGAATAAAACAGAGTGTATGTGAGTGCATATGTAGTTGAAAATTACGTGCATCAGTTATTTTTGGGCAAAGAGAAAACTGATGTGAGTTTTGCAAATGAATGCTGCAGGGAAACAGAACTCCAGGATTACTCATAAGTGAACACAATAACATCTGTGTCTTAACATAGATGATGCTCACCTTGCTCATTCTCTCCGAAACAAACCAATGACATACGAGCAGATACCTTGAAGTGACCTCCAGCAGTACTGCTGAGCCATCCTCTTAGCAGTGCTCTCCGCAGTGGTGGGTGTTGGTGGCTGCGTAGTGGTACTCGGTGTGGTCTTCACAGGTGGGAGTTGAGTGGTTATTTTCGAGGAAATCTGCCTTGCTGAATAACGTCTGGTAGGTGCAGGGTTAGGTGAAGGTTTTGAAGGGTGGTTTACTGGTCTCACTCTTGGCCTTGATTGGTACAAAGAACCAGTTGAGAGCACCATTTCAGATTCATCACTTGCATTCCTGCACATGTGAGGCTTGATTCGTTCAGGTCCCTGGCAGACATGAAAGCGCTTCCTGAAGCCCCACATCATCTGGACGAAGAAGTGCCGAGGGTTTTTATTGTAGGGCCGGCAAGTCTGAGGCATTCCCAAAAAGTCACACCGGTACTGCCTTTTGCTGCTCTCACATGACACCCTAAGCCTGGTGTATTGACGCATACCAGTGATGGTCATGGTGCATAAGTCATTAGACTTGGTCTTGAATGTGATGGGATCATCCCAGATTCTTTGTCTCCCTTCGCTCTGAGCCTCAGCTGGCCAGAGGCAGCAGGCGAGCAGCAGCAGCAGAGCACTGGTCTGGGTCCACATGGTGTCAGACAGATGCTGAGTGTATGAGGAGGAGAATGAGACTGCCTGAGCTGTGGGTCCCTCCAGCTATTTATTGAAAAAGAAGACAAAGAGGCAATTCAGGATATAAAAAAGCAGTCAGCCTGTACAGTAGGAGGAGAGCAGACGGGATCAGTTATAGCTCTCTGGCCAAAGAAAGAGTCATGTGCCAATCAAGCTGAGATCTTGCAGTGATGCTTACACTCACCTGAGTGTCATGCAATAGGAAAACATACTGCCACACACGAAGAAAATCCTTAAGAAGTCAATTATGCACCTATAGAACACATTTTTTGTTGCAACTGATTCGAGATGCAAAACACATTGCTTAATACTTCTCCTGTGTTTGTTCTGTGCTTCTCAGTTTTAAATCAAATTGTGTAAAGTAAGTGAGCTTCCTGAAACGAGTTATTGCTTGGTTTAAAAGGCACTTGGAGCTCACAACTATGCAGAGTAACCTATCATTTCCCTCCAAACTTAAACACAATCAGACTTCACAACCGCTAAGGACGTGAGTGGAAGTCACTCACACATGGCCGGCCTAGTTCGGTGTTTAGCGTGGTCATTTTCTGTGGTAATTAAGAAGAAACAAAAAATGATTATATTCAGCATACAGGGGGTTATTTTGTCAGAGCAGAGAGGGTCTTATTGTGTGGGGTGGGGTAGGATAAGTGGATAAGTCTTAAGTGACTTCATTTTTCAGCTGGATAAAAGGGTCACGCTGTGAGTGATGTAGGTCCAAGAATACACATCTGGCAGCAATTTAGCTTCACTAAGTGGAAAAATATATTGTTTATAGAATATATCAAGTGACTTACTGCTTATGCATCTACAGAGAACACTCCTGTGCATTATCACAAATATGTAATTATTATTTTTAGGTTGAAGTTTGCGGTCATGATCATGTGTGTTAAACAAACAGTTAAACTGAAGATTCAAAATGGGCTAATTGTATGACTAAGGTTATAAAAACATCTTGTGAACACCACAGCTCTATAAGTTTTGGTCTGACCTCAGCATTGTGAGGAATTGTGAGACTTCATAAAGATGAGAAAGGGTTTAAGAGAATCGGTATCCTGCTGAATGCCACAAACCTTACGCACCTTATACAACCTTGCTCTGAAACAGAAACTCATCAGGCAGTGAGAAGGACATAACATGAAGTAAGCCACTACTGATGTGACCAAGAAAAAAAAAATGTTCTCAAAATGACACAAAACTGCCTGATGCACATTGGCAGCACATTCTTTGGTTGGATGTAACTAAAATACATCTGTTGGATCAGAACAAGAGCAGCATGTGACTGGACAGGACCACAGTGGCTGCATTGAGTGCCAACCAAAGTTCACTCAAGTAATAGTGCGTGCCTAAAATAAGTACTCCACTACAAGTATCCCTTCAAATTCTTTACTCATGTCGATGTACAAAGTAGATACTCATCAGTTCATCTGAGGAACTGATGATATTTTAAACACTGTTGGACTTGGACAACAATAAAAGGAGGAAGTCTAGCCAAGATTTTTGCAGAAATTTTAAATATTGTATTGTTTCAAACTATTTTATAAGCACTATCTTTAAGAATGTAACTTTACAATTAATAATTAATTTACACAAAACATAATAAAGCATGTTTGGTAAATTTATCCATGATTATCTCTGTATTAAACTAAATTAAAGTTAAAGTAGGAGGATACAAAATAATCATCCTTGAAGAACAGCAGCAACACTTCTCCACAGATTTGCAAAGACTGGTATCATCCATGCAAGAACAATCACATTTGTAGTTTTAGTGATATTGTGTAGTTTTTTTATTGTGTAGCTTGTGTCTTAAAGTAGAGTTTTTTTGAATAATCTTTTCTGATTGTAAATATACAGCAACAGGTATGCAGTTGTGACCATCAGTAATTCTGGCACAGTCACAGGTTTAGGTGAAGTGAACCCTGCAGCTTCATCTTTTAATAAACACCAAAGTTTTCTCACTAAAAGTTTTACTCCTCCACCTCCTGAGTGTTTGTGTCCCCCTGAGAATGCACACTTTGTATGCTGTTCACTCATGTGCAAGATATTCATTTTAATAATGTTTTATTTTCCTTTTCTGCGTGCAGCAGCTCAGACCACAGGACAGACCACACACACAATAAACTGAGAAATGTCTTTCAACTAGTGAACTTTATCCATGATAGTAAATAGCATTGCGCATTAGTGTATGGTTAAAGATGAATGGGGAAATCGTGAACAGTGTTTGATGTGTAAGTAAACACACTAAAAAGAGATTTTCTCTGAACCACTGCCTTTGTTTTCCACTAGTTTTGGTGTCATCTGTCTCGTAGCAATAAGTCTGCATGTGGTTTTGCTGCTGTGTGTGTTTATTCAGTTACTCTTCCTGAGAAACAGAATGGGACTAAACAACCTCAGAAAGAGAGAAACCTCGGAATAAAGTTTACAGAAGAAGTAGACGGTCATCTATTGAAAATTAATAACATTTAAGCATATTGTGGCATTGTAAATTCCTTTTGTACAAAATGTCCTAGAGTTTTAGCCCCTGATGACACTGGCTTGATCAAGTAAATTGGCTTATAGACATTGTTCACCTGTTTTCAGAGGATGAGCACAGGTCTCTAAACCACTTCTCAGGATGGGCATTTAGAGGTGGCTCCTTGTCAACTATCAGTCTTCTTTTGACAGTGCTTTTCCAGATTGGACATCCACGTTCTTTATTTAGCAAATTCTGAATCTGTAATGTAAATCGTGTTTCTATTTCTCAGTGAACAAATCTTGTATTGATACTGATCTAACTTCCCCAAAGTGTATTAGCCTGCCATGAGCTACCAACCTTAATTCATTTCGATTCTGAGAAAACTCTGTCACAGCTTGGAAAAACAATTTCACTTCTGACACTTTCATGTTTTTCGTTATCACAGTGTGACTGTCAGAAATCAATATTCAGTTTTCAACAAATGTGTCTGTAAGTCCATTTACAGATCAGACTTTTGGACAACACTGTCCAACAATGTTTTTTCTTGTCCAAACAATTCATATTGTTATTGTGTGTCTTTACCATAAGTAACAAACCCCTTACATTTGCCTTTCTACTGAATTAATCCAAAACATTTGCCCAATTTAAAAGCTTTTTTAAATCTGTGGGGTGTTGAACATAAACTTAGACATAGAAATTTAACCACGACTGAAAAGACACTGATATAACAATAAACTGAAGTTTATTCACAATTTATACACTCTCTTTACATCACTACATAAAAAGTTTTTCTTCAGTTGATCCAGTGCCCGGCTTTGGAGCATCACAGTCCAAACCTGCTATCTCTGCATCTGTCCTGACTGCATCAACCCAGGTTTCAGATACACTACATCTAGTTTAAGCACTTAGTTAAATCTCTTTTTCTGCCTCGATGGCTCACTCAGATCCAGGATCCAGTGGGCAAGAAAATCCATGATAGTCTTTTCAAAGTGAGGGGACAACTACTTCAGTGTCCATCTTAACATGAAACTGGGTGTGAAAAGAAACAAGAGCTGCCAGCTAACTGTATGTCAGTTGAGGTTATGCTGAATTTATGTTAGATTAGAAGCCTCTGTACTCCATACATGTTCTCTACAACAACTGTGGCCTTAATACAGTCCATGTATATTTGTTTGTATTCACAGTCCTAAAAATGCTTTTAATTTCTTCAACATTTCCACAATATTTTTAACCAAACCCTTAAATTAACACTAACATTCTGCCCTTTGAGCATGTCTTGATTGTTTCATTTCAAATCTATTGTGGTGGCATACAGATCAAAAATGATTAAAACTGTGGCATTGTCCACGTATACGGGTATCTGTAAGACACAGAGGTTAGCTCTAGCAACTAGCATGGAGTGTGTGTGCCCCTAATATTTTTTTGGCTGTTTCAGTAATGGTATATTTAAAAACAATCCCAGATTTCAGTGTTAAGATGGAAATTCTTTTTTCCGTGTGCACTAACACCATCACCTGCATAAAGCATTTCTATGTTTTTCTACATTTTGATTTATTTCATTTGTCAAAGGATTGTCAAATTTTTGTTTACTACACTGGTGGCACCTGCAAATCTAACCTGTAAGCACAGAGGCGAGGTGGCTTGTATAATTGGATTGGCTTGCCCAATGCATAAGTCATAGAGATCAGCATAGTTCTCAGCCAACAGATATACCAAGCAATACAAATAAAAAAAAAACAGCTCTTGAATACATTCACTTGTTCCTTAGTTTTAAATGTATCCATGGCTACTGTCTAGGTTTGAAAAGCAAAAACAAAACAAGCATTAATGAACATGAACACATAAACGAAAGATTATTAAAGACCTGAAACCTACAGTAAAAAAAAAAAAAAAAGATTTGGCTTGAGAAAATATTTCTCCATCTTAAAATTATCACGACTATCAAAAGAAAGAAGATCTCAGTAGAAATGTGTTAGTGAGCTCAGCACAAAAACTTATTTTAATTCAATTCATCACAAAGGAAAAAAATGTTATGCTCTGAGTTTATTATATGTCTCTAAAGGGAAAATCCACTTGCACTGTTATAAAACACCATTTAGTGATGTAGCTTACATTTCTGAGTTAGTGGTGTATTATTGGATTTCCTTTATGATTAATAGCCAGACTCTGATTGCAGGAATATGAGGTCAGATATTCTCAAGTGGATAATAATAATAATAATGATCTGTAGACTAATAATTAT
>OMLM01013948.1:0-53105 GCA_900302695.1 Helostoma temminkii | reverse complement strand
TCCAAACTGTGATTTGTGCTTTTCAAATGGCCACAAATTATTCTGCAGGGTTCTAAGATGATAAAGCAGAGAGGAAAGAAAACATTAAAAAAATAAGTAAATTATGTTGCCGTGTCACAGTTTACAACTGTAATAATAAACTCAATCTGGTGAAGTTACACTACAATAAAAACAAATTTTAAAAACACCACATAGCAGGGGAAAACAGATTAATTATGACCTTTTTGGCTTTTGTACATACATAGATTGCTGAGAAAAAAAATCACTTTACTTTGTTGTACTTTTACAGTACTGAATTTATACAAATGTTTGTACTGTATACGAAGATAAGAAATATAATTGCTAAGATTTTAGAGAGTGAGTTAAAGTTAAGAGGGGCACCTTTGATTAAAGGCAGGGGCTTTAGCCCCCAGAGCCAACCCCTCTGCACAGGGCTGATTATAGACTGAATATCACAAATTGATTCCATCACAGCTAGTAGATTTTTAACAGTGTAACAGACTGGAGGGTAGATTTTCCCTTTGACAATAAGCATATCTGTCAAAATGCCCGGAGAAAGAATATTTCTGAAAGGCAACCCATCATTTTTAATGGGCCCCAAATCAATAAAGATGACAAATTTTCTTGCAATATTATAAACTCTTTGCAAAGTTATGATAAATTGCCTAAACCCAACTGGGAACAACCTGTTTCTGTACTCCTACCATGTCTTTTAAATTATGCAGTTCCTGGTCATTAAGGTAACACACACCCACCAACTCACAATGGGTGCACTATATAATGATATTTTCAGCAAAACAGTACTTTTTTACACATTGTATTTCATATTAATTTGCACCTTTTCTCAAACGTGTATTGACACACTCTTCCACCTTTAACTACCTCCATCCTTAATATTTCTGTTGTAGGTGCAGGAGAAAAGTTTCCTCCAGCCGCTTCTCATGACCCTCAGGTGACTTTTCAGACACTTTTTTTTTTAAGCACAAACATTAAAATGAACAGGCATCATAGTTATTGGCATGTCCTCTCTCTGAAATGTATTTTCTGTTTGGTTTTGTGACCAAACAAATGTAAACGCAGACACGGTGGTCTTTTGAAAAATGCAGAACAAGTCTGGCTCAGATTGATGCTGAGGGAGAACAGTTTGATGTCCCACAGGTGGTGTTTGTTAGAGTGGGTAGGGGACGTCGGGAAGCTGGTAACTGTCGTGTAGACTGTGATCAGCCTGGCTGAGGAGGTTGAGTTGGTCGCTGAAGAAACACCAACGTTGATCTTCTGTTGTAAGGAAACCAGCTTTCATTAAGCTTCATCAGAGCTGAGGGATTGTGAAACATGTAACTTTAAAACAGATGCTAAAGCAACATGGTTTAGTTAAACCTCAAACTCAGTCTAAACTAATAGAATAACTTGTATATGATAATCTCTCATTTCCAGTACCGACCACCTTCGGCCTATAGAAATTTCATAACTTCAACAATAGTGGTCTGTCCCCTTTTCTCAATATTCTCAATACATCCTGCTTTGAAGATCTGAAGATAGTAGAACCAAACTATTGCTGAACTATTGCACTATTACAAAAGCTGGAAGAGATTTTATGCAAGAGCACTTGTTAAATTGAGACATTAGCAACAACTTTGACTTACTATATTCTTCACACTTTACATTTAGTACACATTCTGCAGTTTCATTGCAAAAATATAAAATGTAAAAAACTGTAGGAGGGGAAACTTACCGTGAAGTATTTTAGTTCCAGTTTTCGAGGGCACTGGGAAGATATAAAATGTATAAAAAATGAATTAGATACTTTTAAGTAAATAATTCAAAACTGACTTTATTTCATTTTTTTCTTTTAAATGACCCAGGAGAATAACACTACTCTGGCTGGGTTGTAAAATAAAGGAACTGAGTGCAGTCTCAATGCTTTTATGAAGATCCACAGAGGATTTTAAAAGACTGCATTGTGCATTTTTGCAAGAGCCCGTCGTTATAGCAGCGCCATAAAACCTGCTCTCTACTGGGAATAATGCATTTTTTTCCAGATATTAAAATGTATATTTCAAAATGCTAGCAAAAACTCACTTTATAAATTTTGACTTTTAATATATTAACTGCAAAAGATCCTGCAATATGAATAAAGGGCTGCATTTTCATGTAGGGTCAAGTCAGTCTAACTTGGTCTGGTACAACCAACACCACAGTTAATGTTTTCTATGAGTCAGTAAGCATTCCTGTATAAATTGCATTACTGAGTAAATGTGTGATTTAGTACATTTACAGTCACAAACCGACACTGGAGTCCTGTTTTTTTCTGCCATAAAATCTCCTTTGTTGCTGAATTCAATGCAGACAAGTGTGTTTATTTAATAAATGTCTGTACTTCCATTTGAAACTAAACAAAAGTTCCAGGTAAAAAAACGGCTTTTTGACTTGTCAGAGTAGGAAAAGCACAGGTGTGGCTAATGCTTTAACAATGGCTGTGCCGTGTTTCCCATAAGAGAGATACAAATACCTGGTAGTTCACCTGGAAAACAGACTGGACTGAAAGTGCAACACAGAGGCTGGGTATGGTAAAGGACAGAGTAGACTGTACTTCCTGAGGAAGTTCAGGTCATTTAAGGTTGCAATAAGATGCTGCAGATCTTTTATCAGTCTGATGTAGCCAGTGCAATATTCTTTGCTGCCGTCTGCTGGGGCAGCAGCATCAGAGCCAGTGACAGTAGCAGATTGAATAAACTGATCAGGAAGGCTGGCTCTGTGCTGGGGACTTATCCATCCATCCATCCATCCATCCATCCATCCAAGCCATGACGATGTGACGGCCAAACCCTGAATGTAGGTTGACACTTTCAGTTTAATTTTTATAGCCGTGCTTTTCCTACTGTGACATGTCAATGTGTAAATTCATATAAAAATTCATATAAAAATAAAATTGAAAAAGAAGTTTGGGAAAAATAGTCTCAGTAAAATTGGACAATTTACTAAGTAGTTTTCAAATGAGGTAGTTTTTAGAACTAAATTGTTCTATAATCATCAAACACAGTAAAAAATAGAAGGGAAATAAGAACATGCAGCATTTCTCCTCTACAACAGTCACAAGTTGTCAGACATACACTTCGTGAAGGCATTTATGGTTCGTTAGTGATTCCAAAATTAGCCATTCTCACCATGATGGTTTTCCTGTAAAGTCACTGTGAGCAGAAAAACACTAAAACAAGCTGTAAAGAAATGTTAGAGGTTTATGTTAGAACAAGTCATAAGAAAAACAAGGAAATTAGAGGGAGAAAGATGGTTAGCATGGTGACGGCTGTATGAAGGAACTGGGGGGCATTAATAAGAGTGTTAGAAAAACAGTCTGTTGTATCCGTTTTCCAGTACCTTTCAGGAGCCAGAACAAGAGCCGGCTCTTGTTTCACCAGTCAATGTGCCTCGGAGGAGCCGAGGCCCGCGGGAACCTGTTTATAGTGTCATAGGTGGGGATGCTACCAGCACAGGGACACACACACGTACACAAATTGCACATCAGTAACTGACATAGAGAGAAATTTACATTTTCATTGTTCTGTAAAACCGCTACATGCTTCTCTTCCTCTACCTGACAAAGAAGAGAAGTATGAGCAATCCACAAGACAGAGAGCATAACAGCTTGTTCAACATTCTTAAGATTAAGATGATAAACTTTATTCACTGTGTTAACTATAGGGGCAATAAGTATATTTTGGAAACCACCAACAACATTTGTATTAAAACGTCTGCAGGCTTGTTGGTGGTGTTTATCAATACCACTATAAATATGACAATACAGTATGTGTATGTGACAGCTGCTATGGACGTTGTCTGTTCTTGAGAGTTTTGTTTTTATATGTTATCATTGGGATTTATAATTGTTGGTGGTTTTATTATGCGGTAATTATTATTTTATGCAAATATAGATGTATAAACATAGATATATGTCTTAGCAATTTATGCAATCTAGTTATCGCCTGAAAGCCATGACTTTCTGGATGTTCCACAATTTGCTACGATAGATTGACAATAAAACAGGTCCTTCTTATAGGCTCTGATAGCGAGAAATTTCACCTTAATGCACCTAAACATTGGCTTTAAAAAGTTATTCTAATTTTGCTTCTTCCTTTTTATTTCTCCCATGCTTTGTATTGTATGATACCTTTTGTTTGCATAGCACTTTCTAACTTTTACCTTTGTTTGTATCTATAGTATTCAATCCTAATTTAAAACTGTTTTAAATAAGTTACTGCAACAGTAAAATAGCAGCCAACCACCATTTGGCTGTCTTCATTGGATCTTTTCCTGTCAGAAACCAAACAAGAACGATGAGTACTCTCCTCTAACACCCTTGAGATTCAATACCAGTTGGCCAGTACAATACATCAAGTCTTCTTAGTGTAGACAATGGGAAGCGCAAAACTGTTGCTGGTTTAAACTAAAGCCATCAATATGTACTCCAAACTCAGCAAGGAGTTTAGGTCTCTTTTGGAATTAATTAAGGGGAAATAGGGGACGTGAGAAAATCAAGATAAAGAGTCAATATATTAAGGCAATTAAAGTGAGGGCTTCGGACTAATTAGGTTGAATGCCTAAGTCAAGCAACCGTGATAGAGAGTGTAGAGATTATATCTTAAAAAGTAAGTTACTTAGTGCCCCTTTAAAATCCAAACCTTTGGCTAATGATTATAAGTTGCATTCCAAAATCTTTTATCCACATCAAGTTACCTTCTTCCATGAAGGCATCACCAGCTCAAACTGTTGACAGCTCCAGTTAGAATAAATCTCTGTGCATGTAATACGTATTCAGTAAGTTTAGAAGATGGTGTGGAACATAAATGTGGAAATAAACAGCTAGCATCTGCTCCTTTAGTCTATAATTTTCCTGTTTTGCTCTCTGCCTATAGTTTCTGTTATGGTAGGTTGGTTGTCCAAACGCATCCCCGTCCAAATGCAACTTAAAAATATATAACATGCACTTAGATATTTTGTTAGTACCAGGAAAAGAAAAAATCAAAAGAGGCATTCTCAGAGTCACACCAAAGCTTGACATGCTTGCCTCTCTCTGAACAAAATGATCAGGTGTACATTCATCGGATTTTGGTTGACTCTAAATGAAAGGAAACAGGCAGATTTTTCATTTTCACACAAGCATCCAAGCATACACAAAGAGCATGCAGAAGGGTAGTAATAGCCCCAAAAACCATGCAGCAGAACATTTTGGAATAAGACAAAAGCAATGGTAACAAAAATATTCATGTAAGACAGACTGTGTCAATAATTTACAACAATAAATTCTTCACTATGCATGTCATGTTTATTACATTCTTTGCCTCTTTGCTTTCTTTCTGAGGGTGAGATGAGAAGATTAATACCAATATGACTTCTGTTTGTTAAGTACAGTCAGGATGCTGTGAACCTGCTGGAAGGAATTCACATCTAGCACCGGCTCTCTCCAGTCACAAAACATTACTGTACATTCAACTCTTAAGCTCACTAATTAATCATTAGATAAATGCATCTATTTTTTTAAGTTTGCATGTTGAGCTTAAAGTCAAAATTGTGAGAGATTATGTTGGGAAAATATTGAAAAAAAAGGAGAAATATATGTTGAGGTTAAGTTGAAAATATTGAGAATCAAGTCAAAATGTTTAGAATGAATCAAAGTTGGCAAACACATGCTTTTAATTGGCAAAATGCCTTGTTTTGATAAACTGACCACATTGTACTTCACAACTAGTTTTAATATCAAGGGGATTATTGGTCTTTTATCTCAAACACAGAATGGCAATAAGTATTAGGACTTTAAAATGACAATAAACGCATCTATTCATAAGTTGAATCCACACAAACCTCCAAGAAGATACCTGTACAAACTGAAACAGCTGGTAATAGACAGATGCGAGGATGACTACACCTGTGCATAATACAGACAGCCTATGTTGTATCACAAGCTGGGGCATACCCCCTGAGTTAATGAATGTAGTGTCTCATTCAACGTCTTAGATTTTTGCAGTATTTGAAGCCGGCAAGCAACGCAGTGTGTAGTCATTCTTGCTTCTGTCCATTACCAGCTATTTCTGTTTATGTGGCTATAGCCTCCTCTTCCAAGGTTGTGAGGTTCGCCTTCTGAACAGATTCACTGGGTATTGTTTTAAAGTCCTAATATGTATTAAGACACTGTGTTGGACTAAAAGACAAATAATACCCTGTCACTAAAACCAGATACCAGAAGTATAATGTCATCAGTTTATCTAAACAAGGCATTTTGCTGAAGCATATGTAACATAAGCTGGTAACATACATAAACTGGTAGTTTGATTCATTCTAAACATTTTGACTTTCTGACCTTAATCTCAACATGTATTTCAACCTTTTTCTTGCAACATGCAAACGTAAAAAAATAAAAACTTCTTCATGGCACTAATATTTCTTCACAGTTTTCCCATGCTTTCAGTCTTTATGCTTAGCTAATTGCCTTTTCGCGATGAGGGCAGTACCAATCTTCTCATTTATTTCTCATTAAGAAAGGAAATATGAATAGTTTCTAAAATATGGAACAATTTCTTAAAATTATTTATTGTTTTATTTATTATGTTGGTTGTTTTCTACTAAAAGTTACCATTACTTATAAGCTTCCACATTATTGTTGAAGTTGCTGACCTCCAGATATGCGTGTGTGCAAAATGATTCACGTCAATATAGTTGTGGAAAAACCCACTTCCCCAGGCATGCCTCCACTGCCCATCACATGCAGTCAATAGGATTAATATATTTACCTTGTCATCATAGGATTTGGGATACCTTGTGATTGCTCACTATGATAACCATTATTACCAATTTCCATACTGAAAATAAAGTATTGTATACAAAAACAGGGATGAAAATGTAAAGTGAGAGACATGGCATGCTGATCACTTTCAGTAAAAAGTTTTTGTTTTGAATTTGAATTTGTTTGTGTTGGGAGATAAACATTTTTTAGTATAAACCATGTTTTATTTACACTATAACTTACAAAAAGCAGGTGGACTTATAAGGTAATGATTGCAAGAGCCCTTCATAAAGGTAAGGGACACTTTTCAAAGATAGCACACAACAAGAAGCCACAGCATCCACCCATAAGAGCAACCCCAAGCTTAATAACGTAAACCAGCACCAAGAATTTAGTAAACAATTCTATGTACAAGATCCAGAGGAAAGCACAGAGTGATAAGTTAAAATAAGGAGAGGGAGTTGGGTAAAATGTCTTACGTTTTCATGGGAATTGTGTCAGTGCTAAAAAGATACAAGATTTAAAAAAAAAAACAAGAAAATAGAAGAGTTACTGAACTGTTCAGCTATAGAAATACACCAGAAGCTGCCTGTAATCCAGCACAAATCACATGGCTAGAGACACCGCCAACTGAGACATTTTGTGTAAAGCCATGACAAAATGAGTCCAAGGAGGGTGAACAAAAGGTCCATGAAGAGGAAATGTGTATGAGAGATGTGTAGTTTTTCTTTGTAAAGTGCCAAGTGCATGACAGAAAAGAACAAAACCCAAACAATGACATGGAAGATGGAAATAGTAGAAATGGTTATCACAAAGTAAAATGCCAAGTCCCAGAAACAGAAGAACTACAAGAGAAAATGAAGGAGAAGATAAATCAATAATAAACCAGCAAAGCTTGTGATATAAAAAACATTTAAAGGTTATTTATCACAGATTAGATCTAACAAATCTAAAATGTGCTTAGCAAACTACAACTAAAAGAGAAATTCCATCTTGTGATTTTCAGTTAAGGTCAAGAAATTGATTAGGAAGAAGGATGTCCTGCAACCATATACAGCAAGGTTGTAATCACAATGTACTGTTGTGTGCTTTTTAAAGTAGCAAAATAGGATACCACATCAGGGAATCATACCACGTTCTATCAAGTACAAACTAAAAATATGACAATGTGCCTATTGAAAAAGATGCAGCAGAACAACAACAACGACTACTTACTCATCGTAAACATCCTCTGTGTCCATCCTGCGATAGTACTTGGCTAATTTCACTGCAAGGATGATGCTTGTGAGCAGGAAGAGGGTGCTGCAGCCCAGGCCCATCCAGAAAGTATTCTGAGAAAAACAAAGACTATTATAGCTAATCAAATTGTTAAAAGGACAGGATATTACTAAGCAACTATTTTCATAATGTATTATTTAATGAAGTCACAAACAGTGCGTTTCTTTCAGCTTTTTATGTGATCATTTGCTACTTTCCTTTGTGTTTTATGAACATTGAATATCTTTGTGCTTCATAATTTTAAAATGTGCATGTTAACAAACAAGCTCCAACTTAAAATCCCATCAAAGCAGCTGCTTCTGTGGCTTTACATCCACCGTTATAAACATGATGATTATGTTTCATACAGGCTGCTGACTAAAAACAGTTGTGTGTACTGTGCACTGACTGCATAGCTAAATCCATTCCTATTCATGTTTTTATATATAACCAAAATATGATTACCATAGAGTCGACCAAGAAACTACAAGTAATGATTTCTGCTGTATCCATCACGTTGCTGAAGGGCTTGCATGGTGCCACTTCCATATCCAGCTGCAGAAAGGAGGACATATACAGTATATATCAACACATACACATTGAGGAATACAAACTGTATACTGTATAGTAACACCGTCCCTTTACTTCGTTTGTTAAATCCTGTGTATGCTCAACATGTTACCATGACACTTACACTGCATAACAGATCATTTTCCTGTAATTTTAAGCCAAACCTTTGTTTTGAATTCCTTCACTTAAGTAAAGCAGAAACCAGTATGCCACAAAGCAGATTCCTTGGATTTATAGGGCCTGTAACTGTTATATTTGCCTCCACTATATTTACTCCCAAACTCTTATGTAACGAGCAAAAGTTGTTTTGCCAGCACATAAACTTCTGTGCACCAGTGTGTACCGCCAGTGTTTGGTTTTAACTGAACAAATATGGACCGAACATTTAAGTCAACACTAGGAACTGCAGTGAAAGTGAGATGAGAACGGCACAAGCTTCAACAAGTTAACAAATTAACACACAAACACTTACAGATGCTTTGACCCATTCTATGTATTGATGGAAGTAGCCAACTAGAGTCGCTGTGTACTTTCCTGTTTCCTGAGAAAGATTAAGATATGATGAGTTACACTTCATTTACAGATTAAGAACACAAACAAACACAGTTGTTTCGTAGTTACCTGGTTGATTAAATGTGTAGCATTGTGAGAGATGAGATACTGGGCAGCTTCCACGGCATCGAGAACCGCTAAGACTTTGTTCTGCAGAGAAAAAAAAATGTTTTTGTTTAAACCTAAATCTGAATGTAGATTTCTGATTTACACCAGAGAGCAGGTTTACTTACTGGCAGGTCTGAGGCCGTTCGTTCCAGGAACCTCATACTCTGGTTCAGTGCGCCCTTAAATAAAGGTAATTAACACAAATTAACACCAGCAATGATGTTTAATTGAAACATGCCAGTAAAACACAAAGGGACACTAGAAAAAAAACACCCAACATTTGAGCACAACATTATAATTTCATTACAGGCATGCTGAAGACAATGTAAGAAACTATTCACTTCCTTACATTAAACAACTGCTTACATAAATTATATGTAGCAATTGAAAAAAAGGTTTGTGTTTAGTTTTTCCAATGAAAACTCAATGATGAAAACCAAATTACTGTATTTGAATTAAACTAACATTTCTCTTCCAGGAGTGGATATTTAGCAAAATTACGATGCCTTCATATACCACACTAAATAGTACAGTATATGATCTCTGTGCAATGTAGATACAATAACACGCACGCAAAATCCCACATAACATCCAAAATTAGTTATATTTTTTCTAATTACTACTGCAAATAAAGTCATCTATGACAGAAAATAATTCTAGTCCAAAAACACGACCAAATGTTACAAGGAATGGATGGGCACACTAAATACACAGGGTGGACATGCTTTCTGCTTACCCTTGCTCTAACATATTTCTTTAAGAAAGAAGAGTAAGAAAAAAAACATGAAAAGCAGAGTTGTAGCACATCACTGCTTGTCTGAATTGTAGCTGTATTTCCTTAGTGTTCTTCAGAAGAAGAAAGCATATGAATATTTAATATGTTTTTCACAAACATGACACGTTTGATGACACATGCCTGGGGGTCAAAAACACTTTGCTTTTGATGATATTAAATGAGTCATTGAAATATGCATTTTCTCTGTCAAGAGTGGTACCGTTCTATAGGCATCTGCACATGAATAACAAATCACTCACACCTACTCCTGCTTGGAAGCAGAACAACAAGCTGTAAACATATATCACCTTGGTATCAAGTTGATAAGGTGAGTTAATTATTTACGCCTGCAGATACAGATCAGCATTAGCGGTTCTTTATAGCCATGTTTTTCACAATGCAGCAATACTCATTCAATATTCACTTTAGCTCCGGTTTGGTCTCCACCAGCTTTTAAAAGAAACATTCAAATGCTTCACTATGGTCATTGGCTAGATGCTAACTTTGTCTGTCTGCAGTTTGGTGCTGAGCCACTGGCTTGCATACTATCAGACCAGTAAAATTTTAAAGCAGAAAGCCAAAACAATAAACAAGTGCTTAGACATAGCATTTGATTAATATTTTATATAAAAACACAGGTTAGTGACTCCGCGAAATTCATCTAACTAAGTAAGAGCAATCAGTTGTTTAGAGCATTACCATGGCTTGCTCCATAGGGATGATCTGTTGCCTGTGGATCTGCCGCAGAGTGCCGATGTGGCCTTTTAGAGCAGCCTGCAAAGAGCCTCTGGGCTGAAACACACAAACATGTTTGGTGAAAAATAATTTATAAAAGTAAGCAGTAAGAAATCCATTCCCGTTACTCTATATGTTACATAATTAGTCCCCCACCCATATCAGCAATGTTTAAGTTATGTAGTAAGTTATGTCCAGTTTAATTTCCCTAATATTTTTACTTCTGTATTAGAAAAGTGTTATATTTTTGCCCTCTCATTCAGTAGACAGTGGCATCAGGAGAAGCATCAAATATGTGAACTTAATGCTTTTAATAGTTTTAATTTTATGGTTTTAATTATGAACAATGTTCTGTAACTTGCTCTGATAACACAGATTCACACATAAGCTTTACATTTCCATTTATAATTACATTTATTTAAAGTACACCCTCCATCTTTTTGGAGGATCCTTCAGGACTCACCAAGTGGTGGCAAATATATTGTGCTGTCTGAATCACCTGAAGGCAAGGCAGAACAGTGAGGCCTCAGAGAGGCTGCCTCTGTTAAGACAGAGTTGTTGAGAGAGCCTGAAGAGCAAGAGCACCTAAATCCTCTACCCAGAACTCCCATAGTATAGCCAATTAATACGTAAATCAAATTAAGGGCCTATGTAAAGAAACACTAAGAAACTGTATAGAGTAGATGTTTATTGATCAGGCAGTATAGCATCAAGTTGTTCTTACCATGAGGTCTGTCTGGGCCTCCAGGTCCCTGGCAAATGAAAGCAGGTCCACCATAGTGACTCCTTTATTGACCTAAAGATAATTATGTGGAAAGAGAAAGCGTTATGTAAACATTTTTATCTCAGTTGCAAAGTTGGGCAAGTTGTTGCTGTCATCCAATATATAAAATTAGAACTATAATATACATATAGAAACTATACAAACTAGACTAAGCAGTAGAAATGTACATGTTAAAACCACAATAATTTATATTCCTCATAGAAAAATGTTTCAAAAAATTCAAAAAAGTTTTGAATAACAAAAATAAATAAGTATACCTGCTATTTAACTTTGCACAATAACAGTAGTAGAGCAGAAAGATCTCACTTAACTCATGCAGAGTAAACTGCTATTTTGCATTTGTATAATAAAAGTACACAAAATAAATCTATATGAAATCATCACGTAAACATATCTGATCACAGTTTATCTAACTAACTGTCAATTTAAATGTTTCATGTGTGTTCAGCTAAAAGAGCCTCTGTGAGTCATCTACCTCTTTTTTATCTTATCTTAAGTAATCAATGTAGTGCACACAGATTCACATATTCTCTAAACTGTTAAATTATATTGTAGCTTTCTGTGAATAAGTTATTTTTAAAACTTTCTAATTCGGGACATGATTATATTTTAACAAGCATGGTCCATCTTGGCTTTTGCAGAGTGTGTCACTTGTGTATTCAGGACAGGTGGTGCACTTGAATGGACTCCTTCTAGCTTTTTTGGTCTCTCAGGAATTAAATCTAAGTGAACCTGACAGAAAGTGTTGGAGGCGACGGGGACTGCCAAGTCCCAGCTCATTCCTGCACAGTCTTTGCCTTGGCAGGAGTACTTTTGGATAACCGAGGTTCAGTGGTCCTCAGCAGAACCCGCTGTACTGTGTCATGTCAAAGCTCATATCAGGTAAGGCATGACTGCCTTTGGTATGTTAGCTGACAGCCAAGGATGAGGCTGTTTAGCTGAGATATAAAAATGAGGATACTTCTAGTAACACACCGTTAAAATTAATCTGGAGCAATATCAAACAGTTATAGAAGCACAGTCTGCTATTCTGTGCTGATCTGTCTCAAATGGACTGTTATTTATAGAGTGATACTGTAGCACTAACATACACCCTACAAGTAAAAATATTGGACACACCTTGTTTTTCAGTGTTTTTTCTTTGTTTTCATTACTTTCAACATTATATAATACTGAAGACACTGAGATTATGACAAATATGGAATTATGAAGTCAACAAAAACATGTAAAATAGCACAGAATATGTTTATATTTCATTAACACAGTCCATCAATACTGTTTAATTCGATTTTTGGTTCTAACCTCCAAGTTTTTGTTCGACGTATAGAGAGGCTGAACAGATGTTTTTTCAATGTATATGTATGGCTCCCACGGAAAAGCATGGAGTTGGAGGTGCGATGGTGTGGGGGTGTGTGACATTGTTGGTGACTTCATCAAATTTGAGGGCACACTTAACCAACATGGCTAACAAGACTGGACAATGACCTGCTTCATTGTGAAGATTGTTGGAAAACCATTCCAGGTGACTACCTCAATAGACCGTGTGAATGCCAGGAGCGTGCAAAACTGTCTACTTTGAAGAAGTAACACTTGTTTGTTTACTACATAACTCCAGACATGTTATTTCATTGTTTGTTGTAATCATTATTAATGTACAATGTTGAAAATAATAAAAATAAAGAAAAAACACTGCTGGGGAAGTCGTGTCCAAACCTTGGACTTGTAGTGTATAGCATGTCCCAATAGTTTGTGTCTCTTCCCGCCTCATTCGTTACCTTGGTCAGTTTTAGTGTTTGTGTTTCTGCTACCTCCTTCGTGGTTGTGTCTGCTCATGCCTGCACATTTTAAGCATATCTGTTTTTTATGTGTATTTTCTTACATACTTATGGGTTTGCTCATCTCAGTATGTATCTGTATGCGTGTGTGTTTGTGTCACCTCTTCCAGATAGTCGGCATAGTTGATTTCAGACAAGCCTGCTTCAGAGAAATCCTGGAGGTTCTGCTTCCCCTCTGCCTCTAACAGGATTATTCCTCTAAGGTCGATATTAACACTGTTCAGCTGAAACACCACATCCTTAGTAAACTGCAAACAAAGAAATATATAACAACATGTTTGGTAAAGCATGGATATATTGTATGTAACATTTATTAGACATTATTAGAGCTTATTCAACTTGCTAAATGTAAATGCTTGTGTCTATGTATTTATTAACTAAATTTTCTCTAACATCAGAACTTTGCACTGGCATACTATGCAGTATATGTACTATGTGGTACTGTGGGGACTGCATTTGTTATTGTTAGAAAAGTTGGTTATGAATCACAGTTTATTTGCATCAGAGACAGGATATTGCTGTAAGTACTAAATGTCATTAACATAATGAAAGGCTACAGAAATACACAACAAATGTTGGCCCTTGGGTGACAAAATGAGGTTTGGATGGAAGTCCACATATTTCACTAGAATGGTTCTTCTAAATGTTGTTTGTTTTTTACCAAGTGCTTTAAAGTGTAAAATGAAATTCCTGTGTATGTATTTCTGCACAATCATCTGCTTTAGTACAATATAATAATGATCATACAATACAAAACTCACATTCTTCTAGTGCCCATTAAAAAGACAGTAAACCCACATTAGCTTCATGTGCATAACAGAACTTTGTAAAATCTTTTATTACACATTAGAAGTGACCTGTAGGCTATTAGTTCTTCATTTTTTTTGTCCCTTCTGAAAGCCATAATCACCAAGAGCCATAAGCTCACAAATATGATTTTCACATAGTTGTGTTCAAAAATGCAATTTCACCACAAAAAAAGAAGAAAAAGAAGGAAAAAACATCCATACTTTTTTGTGGTACTATAAAGAAAGCACAATAAAAATGAAATATGGTTGTTTGCTGCTCTGATGCCATGGGACTGTACTGACATTTCCCATAAAAATCGTTTATGTTAAAATGGATGAAATGAACCCCATATGACATATTTAACTGTATTTGATCCAGTGACACTACTTTCAACCATAATGCTTTTCTTGTAGTACAATATATGCTTATTGCGTCCTCAAAACGTGATCTGATTGGACAGACTTGGCCAATAAGAATGGTATCTTAGCTGTCCAGATCAACCAATCAATTTAAAGTTCAGCAACCCAACTGCAATTCAACTTGTGAATTGTTGCCAGATTGGTCAACTCATGGAGGCAATTAGGGTACGTTCCTTTAAAGCAATGGTTGCTGCTCTCACTGATTTATTCGTAGCGTTATATATGTCAGTTAACATAAGTCAAAACGCAGACATGATAGACTTAATTCTACATTGTCCACTTCCACTGTCTGTGGATACCATTACTTCTGATGCCCGTCGCAAAAACGTCCTTAAGCCCTCTCAGAAATTATAGACTAGTCTGGAATTTGCCTGAAAATGTTGACATTTTCTTCAGTATCAAAGTAATTTAAACACAGTACGTCCAATCCACACAGCAAATAGAAACTGCTAATAGTGAATTCGGCGTGCTAATTTGTCGAAAACAAAAACAAATAACTATAAACTAACTAGACTAGCGTTAGTTAGCTAACTTAAACTAGGGGGCTACAGCTGCGACCCACAGTCCTCTTAATTCCGTTTTTCCCGTTTTTTTGTAACGCTAAATTTGTTACGTAAATATACATGCCTTGTAATTTTACATACATCTTAACATATAATCTAATACCTCGTTTACTTAATATAAAAGTACTGGTTGGTAACTTTTTGTCAATCAGGTCTGGCAACACAATTAACCTTAGTGTTAATGTTTATCTAAGCTAGCTAACGTTAGCACTAGCTAACAGGTGTGTCTAACGGTTTCGCAAGTAAATTATTATTAATTATAAGATAATTTGACATTTTATACTCCGATAGGGATGTCAGACATGGTCACGAAATTTTTAATTATGAACAAATTAGTGCATTTCCTTAAAAAGTAAGGTAATTTATATTTCTTTAGCAGTTAACTAGCTATAGGTTAAGCTGACGTTAGGGATAGGAGATTAGCATTAGCAGAAATGTTACCGTTAGCTAGCTAACCGCTACCTAATGTTAGCAGGTAGCAGGTGTTTGTGTTTTAAGGGACTGTCCGTAGGTAAAACTGGAGATTGATGCAGACAGCAATCGGTAGTGTCGTATTCGTATGAGAACTTTAACGAAACATTATAGTACTTACAGAGTCGGTTGCTAACATAGATGTCTAACAGCTAGCCATGTGTATTCATCTATGGGTTGCTACTAGCTAACTATACTGTATGTAAAATGTAGGTTAATAGATTTTACCTTAAGGATGTTAAATGACCGCTAGCTGTTGGTTGACAGTTGTAGCGTCGAAACAACTGCATCACTTTGAGTGTTTATAATGTTAGTTAGCCAACTAGCTATTGCCCACAAACACAGGGGAGAATGAATACTAGAAACACACCAAATACTACTAAATATGTGGTCAGTAATACGCGATTTTAACCAAACCTGACCATTGTAGGCTTTGTAAAGAAATGATGTGTGATAGAGCTGTTGTACTGCATTGCATTAAACTGTACAGATGTACCTAATGAAGTGATCAGTCAGTGTACCTGAGCAACAATATAAATCTAACATAGCATTTTCTTTTTTCAGTCATTATTTCCACCTTTGCTTCTACAACTGCAGCAGTGTTCCTAAGATTAGTGGATACTTTCTTGACTGCATCACAGAAATATAACACAAAAGAGGTATGAGCCACTACACATAAATATGACAGAGGATCAAGTGTACCAAGCAAATGTGGGGGTAAGTAGATAATGTCTGTTTTCACAGTTATGTATTACAAAACAAAGTATAGTATATCTAGTATGTAGTATATAGAGTAAACAATATATAGTGTATTACTACTGTACTAAAATAAGTTCTACTGTAGCTAATGCAAATGATAAAATAATGTTTAACTGCAATTCTATCAGATAAGGTGTTACATTTTTCAAATGCACCAAATGAAGACAAATGAGCAGTGCCTTGAAACAGGCACCACATGGGATAATATCTCAGTTGTTTGTTCAATCGAGCCAAGGTAAACTTGCCAACTGGCCGAAAAGTATTGAATGTCTTACCTAGGTTGAAGTGTCTGGCTCTGTATCAGAAAGAAACAGTGTAATGTCTGAGGTCTAAGCTGAGTTTAGGGCTAAAGCCATCAGTACACACTTTAGTCTGGCAGTTAAGAAACTATTAAGTATTGATAATGAAATGCTGTAGCCAAGGCATGTAGGAATTGTATACTATATTATTTCTGTACCTGGTCAGAGCACCTACCAGATATTACATAGGGAAAATGCATAAACTAGATACATTTCATTAAAATTGCCAACATTTTACTTCCCTTGATTTTTCCCTTGATTTTCATTATTTAGGTCAAAAAAAGTGTATTCTGTTTTATTGTTGTTGTTATATTTTGTCAACACAACAAAAATGATCAGAACTTACAAAATTATTATAACTTGTATATTTTACTGATTTAGATTACTTTGTTCTTTCTTTTACGCTGTGGATTGACAGTGTTATACAGTAAAAGTTTTTTTAAAAAAATAATTTCTCAGTTATTTAGGATTCACTATTTGGTAAGGGAAAAGACAATTGGACAGTGTGTACAACATATGACAGTTTGACAAACAGACTTTGCAGAACAGAATTTGCTAATAAAAAATAACAATTTATGTATTTTTGAGTTCACTAACCATTGTAGTGTTCAGGAAAGTGGAGACGTTGAAGACTTTGTCCAGATGCATGGCAGAATAGATGCCCTTGTTCTCTTTGCAAGTGCTAAGAAAGGCAAACATATTAACACATACACACAGGTATTATAGAATGAGACAGAGAGAGAAAGTGAGAGAGAGGAAATGTCAATTTAAAAGTTTTTTAGTGAAAATATTTGCTGCCACCAAGTGAAATTGACTGGAAGCACATGACATGTTCCCTGATAGAAAACAGCATGCTGTTTCTCAAAAGCCTGAAATCTTTGCTAAGATTTTAAAAATAAACAACATTAAGGCGGCCACACACCGTATGGACTCACATAATGTTTATGGTATTAGCACTGCTTGTTTTTTAATGGGTGAAAACTAACACTGCTCTATTTGGAATTGTAATGACTGTGGATCTGCCATCCCACGTACTGAGGACGTGCAGCTTCTCACTGGAGGGAGATGATGAAAGCTGATGTAATCACAGAGAAAGACACTGAAGAAAAGCAGCACTGATAGTGTAGAAAAATGATGCTAATGAGCAGCTCAAGGTTAATAGCAACTCTCTCTCTCATTTGCATCCCAATCAATGAAAATAAAATATTCAGTTTCTTCTCAGCACAGTGCTTGCTTGCTACAATACACAGCTTGTGTTGCCGTGAAATTCATTCTTTTTAGCGATCAAATGTAAACATGACATACATGAGACTTTGTAGTGTAAGAAGATGGATGCAATGTGGGTAGTGAGGAGAATAACCTTCACCACAGCATTGCTTGTGAAAGGTGCCAACTGTAATAGTGTCACCTAAATACCTGTACAAGCTCTCTACAGTCAGGTCCAGGTCGGCGTCATTGTAGATGTAGCCAGGAATGAGGTTTTTCCACTCTGGGTTGACCAAAAATGGGGTGTCTATAACCTGGGGAATCAGAGAGGCAGAAAGAGCATGTGTGATCGATCATTTTCATAGGAAGTTAATCACGTCAGTCGGTAAATTAAATTAACTTCACTCGAATTCTGCAGAGCAGAATTTAATTTAAGTCCAGGGTAATGCAAAACCAGTCCACAGACCCAAACAAAGCAGCATCCATATCTCGCTGATTCCTATGTGTGTTTTTAATCTGAATAAATGAGACATTCTTGAAATTAATTTCTTTTTTTGTTTTGTTTTGTTGTGTGAAGAGTAAGAGTCCATAGATTTGTAAATAAAACGTACATACTGAGATACTGGACTGGAGTGTGCGCGCGCGCGTGTGTGTGTGTGCGCGCGTGTGTGTGTGTGCGTGTGTGTGTGTGTGTGTGTATGTATGTATTTATGCAATCTGATTATATAACTCGCCTTGAAGAGCTCTTTGGTGTGGTATGGTTCACAGACAAGTTTCTCCATATTCCCTCCAACCAGGAATAAGGTGGTCACCACTACCATCAGGACACAGGAGAAGATGAAGCTGAATCCAACACCACTGTGGACAAGAACAGACAAGCCCTCAGGTACAGTCAGCATATAGAGCAACGAGATGTAGGTTTACCGCTTGTGGAATTGGTGGATATGAAGCAGTGTCAGCCTAACATAAATGTAAGTCAGAGAGTAGAGTGGAGTTGAAATGAGCTGTAGGTATAGTGTCAGATCTGTTAACTGAAAATAGAGAAAGACAAGAATTTATGTTTTAACTCAAACAAGCTGTGAGTCCCATAAACCTCTAAATATTGTACATTATTCTTTTGAAGAAACAACATATTTTATCAGTAAATATGGTAGGCCAAGGTTGTCTTTTGTTTGTCTTTTTCAGCTTGTTCTTATGGGAACAGGTTCTGTGCTTTGTTTAAAGTTGTGTAGAGATGCACTGATTGCATGTTTTATGGCTGGTTCTTTTTTTTTTATAATCTAACCTGCTGATCACTTCACCTGGATAACTGAGAAACGTCAGACATTGTTAGACAGCATGTACTGCAGTGAAGTAGAGGTAGTTGCACTTGTGTGAGTGGCATTATCAAATTTCCATTAGAACCTGTTACGGTAACACTTTCATTTCTGATAAAGCTTGACATGTGGACTGTTGCCTTACGCCATCAGCATTGTTCCTCCTGTATTGGAGATGCAGCCTCGTGTCGTAGGTGAAGCGTGTTTGTCATATCCCAGCGTGCCACACAGCAGGCCCAGGTAGTTGAATGTCAGGACCAGGACCACCATGCAGCAAAGAGCAATGCAGCCGATCCATCTATAAGCCACAAGAAAATCAAAATTGATTAGGGCTCTCACTGGAGGTGGCCTACCATACCACAAAAACAAACGGCTAAAATGCCGTTGCCTTTGAGCCCTATTTAATTATTACTCATGGAATTACTCATAGTCATTATTAAACGGGGGAGAGTAAAAGTGTAATACAAAGTTTTTAAAACAACTGAACTAATGCAAAAGACACATGAATATTTCATAAATTCAAAATAATAATTCAAGCTTAATCATGTGGGTGTGTATAACAATTACAGTAACTAGTAGAGCAGACTGCATGAATTAAAATGTCTAACATAAGACAATGCCTACATTACAGTATTACATTTTATACAGCATCTTGATTAATTTGACAAACTTAATTTATGAATTTTTAATTTAAAAACTAATGTTAAGACCAGTGTACCTGTAGAAATCCATTTTGTCAATTTCAGGGTAGTAGCCCTCAATCTTGGCATGCGCAGAGTTAATAAAGACAGTGAAATTGGACAGGCATTTCTGCACTGGGAATGCCTTGGAAAAGCTAGTGATGTTGCTGCCAATGCCATCCACCAGATTCTGTACACCTGTGACACAAATCGAGCAATTACTCATTTTTTACTTTCAAGAAGACTCAAAGATTTAGGCTTCAAATCCACTTATTTGCAAAGCAGAAGAAGAGAAGAGGCAATTAAATGCCCGAGTGTCATGTAATTCATTAGTATGGTAACACATGAAACGGAAGTTACGGAGCACGAGTTATACATTCTGTTGAATTATGTGTTTGTATCCAGGAAAAGAAGTATACTAGAGGTATAAAATGTCACTGACTTTCCACGACGCTTCTCGTCTGATCAGTCACCATATGTGGTGTGTTGTTGAAAGAGTCGTAACCCTGAGGGAGAGAGAACATATTTGTTCAGTCTGTTGTTTGCTGGGATAAAAAAAAAACAAAAACAAGCAAATTGCTACATGTTAAATGATTTCTGGAAATACATTTACATCGCAAGCTGATGATAACAACAGTGTAAGTGAATTAATGTGTAGTGAAACTGTCCAGGCTCACCCTCTGGACGATAGCACTGAGGTCAGTTTTCAACACATGGTTCACTTTTTCCAGTTGAGGATTCACCCTTGGTAGCTAAAATATACACACAAGAAGAGGCTGATAACATATATGATAGAAAATTTAAATTCAGCAGTATCTAATCAGTATTTGATGTCATTCTTAACCTGAAGATATGGCAGAGTATACTGTGTGTGGGGAAAAGAAAAGTCAGTGTAAGACTACCAGTTACAAGATTTGATGATTTTTTTTACTGATCAGTGACTTAAAACATCCTCTTTGGAAAGAAGCTAAATTCAGTTCAAGCTGAAAAAATGTGGCTCATTAGAAGAGGAAGAAAAATAGCAGTTTTTTATTTCACTCATTGCAATCTATGGTGTGGACACATGCACTTATATGACTGCATAGCATACTGTTGGAAATCTCCTCTGTTTCCTGTAGGAAGCTTGACCTTCTGGCAATAGTGTGTAATTTAATAGAATAAAATGCTGACTGATCACTGCTCAGTGTAGCTGTGACAGGTGGATGTAGAGGTGGTATTCTTAATATGCTGATGCTGGACCCTGTGTGTATGTTTGAAAACAAGGGGTCTGGTGGAGCTTTCACAGGCAATAGGATATCTGTAATGACCCTGCAACAGCAGTTCTCCTGTGAGAGGCTTCAGTGTGTGTGAGTGTGGAAACCATAGCTCTGCTGTTTATCACAATTAGCATTACTGTGTCAGCCCTATATATCTTGCTAAGCTCTGAAAAATTAGCTAAATTTGAGCTGATAAAGTTGCTTTTAGACACAATTAGAATTATGTTGTAAATATCCTGTTTTAAAAGCACATGCCAAGTTAGATCTTGTTTGCACAGCACATAGTTCTATACTATAAAAAGCTTCACATAATGATCCACAGTAGATTATCTCCCCTGTGGAATCCAATGTTTATTCAGTTTTATACCCGTGTGAAGTTGGCACTGATCTGCAGCTGGGATAGTGACTGGCGGATGTTGTGGCACAGCTGGGCAGAAGTGGCGTCTGACTCTTCATCATGGCAGCCTGGGTCATTGAGGGTACGGTTGATATTGGTCCGGACGAGGCTCAGGTTGAAGTTCAGTTTCCCTGTTCCCTCCTGGAGCACTTCCAGTGATGCACTGACATTCTCCAGGGCTTCCTTGGTTTCTCGCATGGCTGCGTTGAAAGAGACCACAGATGAGAGCAAAGAAAGACCAAGAGGACTGTGTTGCTGACTATAAAGGAAAAACATAAGGAAATACCCAACAAAACAAAGAACTGAATTTGGAAAAGTTTAACAAAAAAACAAAAAGAATTTCCATTGTTTAAAATGAGTCAAGCAAATGTTGTTTAAATGAGTAAAACTCGGTAAGTAAGAATAAAACAAGTGAACTGCCCTCATAAGTTAACCTACATTTTGAGGTAATATTTAAGATAGAATGAGTTGTCACAAAAGGAATTTTTTCCTTGAGTGCCAGACTATGTAGTTTGGCTACGAAACAGCTCCTGAAGAATAATACATTTTTTTATAAAGTCCTTTCTGGGACATTCTGTGTAGCTGAACAAATGCAGGCTTAATCAGACCAGCACAATAACTTATATTTATGAACTATGAAGCCAAAGATGGAAATAATACACACAAACCTATAATCATATAAACTAGTAGTCATATATTGATCAGTTCACTATGAAAGGTGTTCGTGGTGTGTTCATAATATGCTGGGGTGACTAATGTCAATGACAGAAGAATATTTATTTCCAAACAGCGTTACTTTCTGCACACAAATATGACTGCTTTCTACAAATTTGATAGTTGCTTCTATTCTACATTTCCTCTTTAGTGAGAAACTCTTTCTCCAACAACTGAGTTCATGACTAGATAACAGTCAGTGTTTACAATCACAGCCTGCAGCAGATTTTTAAAATTAAACATGATAACATGCAAAGCACTGGCATCCTTGAACACTGGCATAAAAGATGCAGTGTAGTTGAGGAAAGCGGTGAACTCACCACCATATAACTAAACACTTTGCAGAAGCCGAGTGATTGAAAACAGAGATGTCATGTGCTCATTGTTCAAATACCGTATTTGCCTCTGCAATGCCTTAGTGAAAACTTTAGGCTCTTGTAACATCTTGGAAAATGGAATTTGTAGCAGATACTAAAATCATCTCATTAACTGTCTCAACCCCAGTAAAACATAGTAGTACATACAAATTGTACACAAACTGTAATCACATCAGTGCTGTGGGAGTTTACCCCCCTGAACTACTGGCATGCTTGCTGACTAGCACTAACCCCTTTTTTTGTTGTACAAGTCTGTGTATTACATGCAGATAAACATTCATGTACAGCAGATTTACCCGGTTACAGACTGAAATGGTGGATTAATCAGCATAGGACTGCACTGGGGAAACGTTAAAATAAAGTAACAGGACTGGTTACACAAACATATAACCTTCGATGTTCACGTCACACTGGGGGAACACAACTGGAGAGAAAAGGGGGTTGTCTAGGTAAAGATTGATGTTGTGTTGATCTGGTGATGCTGTCAACTTGAGACTGCACTAGGCAACACCTGTTACAGAAATTTGCAAACACAGAATCCAAAGAATCCTTTAGAAGTTTTTTTAAAAAAAAGAAGATGAAACATACATCATGTACCACTCATATCACTGTATAAATTATGTACTGTCATCTTCCATCAGTGTTCACCAGAGTGCGATATTGCGTAGTGCAGTTTTAATGTATTAGTTGTAACTCAAGACTGAGATCAGAAGATCATAAAAGGGAGCAAATAATAGGAGCAACACCAGTGTCAACGGTCACAAGGTCAAGGGTCAAAGCAACGTGGGTCATCGTCCAGTTATTGAGTTACTGTTACCTTTGATAGCTCTCTCGATTTTCACTTTACAAAAAAAAACAAAAAGAAAAATCGAAAAATACCAAACAATTATTAGTTTTCACGTTCTTTAATGACAGTTCACATTTTCTCACTTAACTTGGAGAGATAAATTCATTTATTAATGTAAATCTCCATAAACCGTTAGAGATTGAAGCTTTTCTGTCAGTTTTAACAAATTATTAAATCTTCAACAAGTTTAAAATGATATTACAGCATAATTTTGTGTGATCTGTGTGTAGTGTATCTGAGCAGTAAAGTTTTTAAAATCCTTAATCTTTATATACGGCTCTCTCATGCAATTCAACTTTTTAAAAGTAATAATTTCTTAGTCAAGTTGAAACCGAGGTGGCCAAAACATTAATAATGCGTATGATAATGTATTCGAGTAGGACTCCATGAACTCAATAATAAATACAGTTTCAACTTCAAAACAGAGAAATTTTACTTTTTAAAAGTGGTAGTTCATGACAGAGCTCCTGTATTGTGTTGCATTAGATTGTACAGGTGTACCCAATACAGTTGCCAGTGAGGGTAAGTAAGCCACAATACCATATGTCACCTAATAAATTCTAATGCAATTGTGCAGTTGTAGTATGCTTTCAGCCTACAGTAACCACAGTAACCAAATCTTAACCAAAAGAGGAAATTAAAAATGAGTGGATGTACCTCCAGCCATATTGAGCACTCTGTCCAAGGCAGGATGAACCTCCTTATCTAACTGATCATGTATCCTTCCGCCCAGTAATGGACCAATATCTGTGGAAAACGGTATCATCAGACAAGGAAGAAAAGAAACAGTAAAGTCTAAACCATTCTCCGTTACATGTGTGTAGTTGTTCTCCTTTCAGAATGTGACACTATTTAACAATCTCGACTCGTAATCTCATGTTAAAAAGAGATACTCTCTGTGTTACAGGTCTGAACTCTCAGGAAAGAACTGCTACACTGTTATTGCAGGAGATAAGTAGGATAAATCCTCAAGGGTTCTCTATAACAGGCACTGCTGGAGCTATGTAGACCTAGTTATGTCACAAATCTTGTGAAAATAAGCAATGGAAATTGGATGCATTGAATTAATATAATAAGCATGATATACAAGCAAGAGAAAAAACTCAAATTGCAAATTGTTTCTGTCGAAGTAACTCACCATCAGAGATACAGAGAAAGTCTACTTACTATTTAGGTCATAGTTGACTTTGTTCCTGGCTGTGGCATACTGGGATATTAAGTAATCAATTTGCTGCATATGGAAAAACAACAGAGCAGTGCAGAGTATTACAAATTGAATCACAGAAAATTACTTTATTAGTCTACTTATATACACCAATAGCAGTCTGAACACAATTTCACTCCTATATTGTCAGAATGAAATGGAGAAAAAGATATAAAGTAGGCTTAATTTTTTGTGCTTTAAAAACAAAGGATTTAGTTGGATTTTCACTCTCAAAACACCACCAAATAAAATTGTCGAGGGAGACTGAAGGCTTGGAGGAATGAGAATGATGTTTTTAAAAAGCAAAACTACCATGTCGCACCCACATAGGATTACATGAATGAAGCATGAGTTGAAATGCTGGCAGTCTTGACACAGAAACAAAGCACACACAAACACACAGTACTTTACATAGTTGCCTTCAACAGTAACACCCTGAGAAATAAAGAACATTTCGCATTTGAATTTCTTGCTTTAAAACCAGTTTACATGCTTTTACCCAAGGGGATCAATCAATTATCCATTATCCATTATCATTATTATTATTATTATTATTATTATTCAATCAAACTAGCCTGAATTCAGCTAGTATATACCCATATACTAATATAATTACATTTGTTTGACAACACACAGTACGATATGGGGAATTTATAACATACGTTTAAACTAAAGCACACAAAGCTGCAGTCCAGTGTTATGGTGACGTTCTTTCTTACCAGTGGTGTATCATTAACAAACATATGCAGGTCCCTCATGTTGCTGTTGACCAGTCTGCGGATGTTCTTCACCTGTGAGCTCAGGTTCTGGTTTGCAGCATATGCACACAGTACACCAATCCTGCAGACAAATGACAAGCACAAACACAGTGACCTTTCTGTTACTGAGTGGCCCTGCTGCTCTTACATCCATCACCACAGAAGCCCTGGGGTATGTTGTATAGATTAGGGTGATAACATGTCATCAGCAGCAGGGGTCAGTATGCACCACCACATTTACGTTGATATTCATGCATTTTACTTGAGCAAAATTGCAAAAGGCTCACATAAATCACATACATGTAGTGGAGTAAAATATAAAATGTTGGCCTCTCACATATCTGTATTTAATTTTTATTTAAACAGGTTTATTCAATGACACTCATGTTTTTGAAGATAAATATGGTGGATTAGAAATGTGATGCAAAATACTAAAGGAGAGATCAGTACCTCAAAATTATACACTACATAATATCAAAATACAAATGTTTATTTCATGTTACTTTCAGACAGTGATTATACAAAATGACCAAAAACACCAATATTTGTGGTTGGTTCCGCGCTGTACTTAATGTGTCTTTGAGATAAGAGATTTTATGTCCAAAGCAATTTGGAGATGAACTCATAGCAGGAAGTGTAGGTGTATCTCTATTAAGCTCTGAGCCTCTATCTGTATAATCTAAGGTCCCTGGGTTGTAAACATATTCAAATTAAATGCGTAAACCCGGAATTGCATAAAACATACCATTAAAATGAGCCTCTTGCATACTTCAAACAAACCTGAGTAACTTGGTACAAGACTTAATTAGTTTGAGCAACATCAAGGGAGAGACAGCCCATAATATTAATCTGTTTCCATGACTCATCTTCAACTAAGCTGAATATACAGCTCAGCAGCTCACAGCTCTGTGCAGCATGGATCTGTCCAAGTGAGCAGAGCTAGAATTGTTTGGGTGATTAGATTACAAACAGATTGTAACAACAAATTTTTTTTTGGTTGTTTGCGTTGTTTTTTTGAAACAAGAAAAAGAGAGAAAGTGTCAAAAAATTCTTACACAATACTGTTGTGTAAGAGTTGTGTGTAAGAGTACTGTTCATAGTGAGTCTCCTTTATGAAAACTGTGTAATAAGCAGCTTTAATAATGATGTAAGATGATTTTTAGAAACAAGCAGCAAAAGCACTGACTCAGAAGCCACTGGGAAGGTTTAGATCAATGGAGTTGAGTCAGTGTGTAGTGACTCACTGTAGAATAAGGCAAATGCTTCTGTGTGCTGGCCTGTGTATCTTTTAATGTGTAGGAATATGCAACAGCTATGAGTGAGACTCCAGTGCAAGCAAAGTGAGGTTATGCCCCATTTGTCTCCCTGCTGTTAATGCTTTAAGAAGGTGGAATGTGCATGTCTGTGTTAGCGTGGTTCATCTTTGCAGTCTTGATCAGCCGTAGCTGTTGCAGTGACAGTCTTCCTTTGTTAATATAATCTTGTTAATCCAATCTAATCTAACCTCAATTATGCTGCGGATATTTTGTCACATTAGGAATTTCACAGTGTATTTATACACTAAATGTACAAATTATGAGACTGTTAGGATGGATGGAGATTTGTCTCTTCAAGAATTACTGTACAGACATTGGGTGAAGTCAGATCATCATGCATTAGTGAATCTCTCGTTTTGAACATGTACTGTGTAGCCAGTGTAGGCTTGAATACAGCTAATCATTAATTCTTTCTTTATTTTTCAAAAAATGCCAAGAAAATGAGAACAAAATGTCTGCAGCTCAACATTTTTAAAGCGCTTCTTTTATCTGAACAATAGATCATGGATCATTAAAGTATTCTCTTATCTCTTATAGTTTAGGTATTCTCACATCTTTAAAACCAAGAAAAGCAGCACTGAATGTTTGCAACATGTGCTTGATAATCAACAGGTGTGAATCTAAAACACGCAAAATCATTGCTACAGCCCTACATCCCAAATACAAACTCTTTTCACTTGTGTGCATTGAGCTGTGTCGTGTGTGTGTGTGGAGGCATTGTGATGATGTTTGCCATACACAGCGAGTGGGCCAACAGTGTAAACCCTGCTGTTGAAGACTTAATGAGAAACTAGGCCAGATGACTAGGCTTGGACACAGTAAAGTGGAGCCATCCGGAACCAGGGGAAAATTCAAAATGGCCACTTCGACAACAAAAGCCTTTTGTCAAACACTTTCTCTGCCCTCTCAGTGTCTCTTACACACAAGTACACACTTACATACATACGTATTCAGTCTCAAATTCACAGTTACACAAACCCTGCCACTGTTTGTATGTGGTTGTGTTTCTTTATCACCAAAACACACTTCTTTTGTACAGGCATGTGTCATGTGGCATGCTCTCACTTCTGTTTGTCTTTTTCACTGCACCACAATTTTCTTCCTTGTGCAAACTTATTTATAGTTTTACTCTTTCTCCATTTTCATTTTCCTACAGCACCCTCTCATCTTTTTTCTCTCCTCTTTCATCTTTTTCCCTTAGTTTTCTCTCAAACTCTATTTACTACCCTCTCTTTTCTTTGTCTCTCAGTCCCTCCCTCTCCCTGTCAGAGTACAGCAAGGTCACTGGAATCTGTAGCCAAACAAAGACTCTTTGAGGAAAAATGCCAAGCGCTTTCCATTGAGCTGTGTAGTACATAACTGTCCCTTCTTATTCAGCAGAATCAAGTTTGGTTTAGTTTGGTTTTGGTGTTCTTATGTGATTCTAGTCAAGAATTATTATTTTAGAAGAGATGAAGTTAAAACAAGTGATAAAACAGAAGCAACTTTTTGTCTGGAATGCAGTATAATCAAATAAAACACAAACAAAGTTGCTATGACAAGTGCAGCACATGTAAGTTGGCTAACAGAAAATAGAAGTGCACTGCTGTAGAATGAATTCATGTGAGAAAGCCTTTTTGACTTTCTTTTAAATCTAGACAACAACAGGAAATGGGAAGATGCAATTTCCCTGTGGGCCATCATTTCCAAAATTGTCCATTTCCTCTAAAATGTAATGGTGTCTCATGTCATATACAGTAGAGCAAGTAGTACTGTAAAGTCATAAACCCTACTTGTTGTGTAGCATGGTAAAAAGACAACAATTTACTCTAAGCTAGGAGCATGTGGAGCTCAGGCATAAAATATAACTTTTTGCAATATAACACTTGCTGACGAATTTAGGCATTTCCTTCCCATATGAAAATATTTTCTCTAAAATACTGACTCAGAAGTAGAGGTTTAATGTACTGTTGAAACATCTACTCAACCTTTGATCAAAATTATTTATTATTTATTAGTTTGCTAATTATTTTCTGGAATAATCAATTATTTGTCAATTAAATGTTAAAAAAGTAATAAAGTAAACATGACAACTTTGCAGCCCCAAATGATACCCCTCATTCATGTTGATAATGGCAAAATAAGACAAAGAAAACCTTGAACCAGACAGGCAATTAAACTAGAAAAAAATTCTTAAATTATGTTAATGTTCTTTTAATTATTTAACAAACCTTTAATGTAATTCAAACGTTTGTGTACAGAAACATTCAATATACTGCTATGCCACCATCCTGCCACCAAATAAAACTATGACTGCTGGCTTTTAAAAGTGTCATTTATCAATTTAACCGTTCACTTTGAGAAAATGAAACGCTGCATTGAAGTGCTGCATCATCGCAATTCTATTATCAGCAACACCTAAACTGACCTGCTAGCTCAAACTGCAGCTAATGAGTGCATGGCCGTATGTCTGGTTGTTTATGTGTGCCTTTATTGACCGCAGGGAACAATTCACACACAGCAGGAGGAAAATTTACTTCTGGCAACTTTGAAAAAGGGCTATAATTCCTGTCTTAGTGAAAGCCAAATGACACATGAAACTGGCCTTCAGGGTGGACAGTCCTATAACGGCAGATGAACAAGAGCATCGAAGTAGTGCAGTGCCCCAGAATCTAGGCCACTACTGTGGGGCTGGGTGGCTACACAGCGTTTACAAACTCCAACAATGGCCCGTATTCAGTATGATTGTCTTTGTGAGTCTGGGACAGTCGCCTTCTTCCGCTGCTGTAACTAGACCTTGACTATTCTGTGTCAATAAGAAATTACAGACATATTTACAGCATATATAAAGCAAATATATTTGCTAACAATTTACTGTAAGTATGTATCTAAGGGAACATTTGGAATATTAAAGTCTTAAATGAGGTCTTACTCAAAACATTAGTCACATCTTTGAACATATCAGTTGTGTGATATTGTTATTTTTGTGCCAATCTGACCTGATCTGAACAGATGCATTACACCTCCTTGTTTTGTATGTATGTGGAACAATAATTTTGGTGGACTACAGGGCCAACTGTGTGATAGCATGGGTCCTAATACATGTATCCTGACACTGTACTCACTCTCACTCACTTAAATCTTTTTTGGAATAAAGAAATTTCTTTCTTGGCAGGTAGTGACATTACCAAAGGTAATCACAAATGCAATATTATTTATATATACTTTATATCAATTGCAATTTGATGATTATATACATTTTTAGCCGTTATTCACTGTAGTTAAGTCTCTGGTTAATCTATTTTGATATCATTCAGCTTATCTTCCCCCTCTAGTAGTTTTTGTTATATTTATCCACTATTTTATTTGTTTTTTCAGAGCTTACCAGAACACACTTTGAGTCAACACTGTGCAGTATAAATTTAATCAGACAACATATACTTAAGCTTTCTGACTTCAGGGTCTTTGCTATGGGTAATACAACTTCCTTCTCCTCAAAAGGTCACTGTGTAAGTTGCTGTCTATTCCATCTAAGGAGTGGATGCAGTGGTTTGATTGGAGACAACAGACCATTAAAAGCACAGTAAACAGTCCAGAAATGATGTGAATACTAAACTGTGAGCCAAACTGCCTGTAGGGATCAAGGTTGTGGCTTCTGCTTTCACACTGCTAGAGAAGGTCACCGAAGTAAAGTAGTATTTTAAAAACTCTAGAAAGGCCAAAAGACAAACATGTGCAAGTACATGTTATTTTGCAATTAATCTGGTCTATCCAGGTTGATTAAGCAACACATCTGATTTATCCAGTACTTGTCAGAGTCACTGTCTTATATTGACACCTGGAAGACTTTAGTAGTTGCTTATGGCTGTGTGCGTAGGTTATTTCATTGTCGGATAAAGATAAATATCATGATATAAAACATTTCCTGTATATTCAATTAATATAATAGCTAATATAAAATATAATAAAGGCCTGCTACATCTTTTAATTATATACCTATACAAATGTACATATACAAATAACACTTATGTGTTCATATTTGTATATTACAAAACATACCACATGCTTTCATCCATAGACTCTGGAACAATTTATACCTACATGCATAAGTGCTGTTTGTAAGAATGCAAAGCACTGTTTCCAAATGATGAAAAATACTGTCATTAAAAGTGTGATTTGCAACAGAAGAAATGGAGCTTGAATTATTAATTTTTTTTTATTGTCACACAGTATCATTATCACACATCTTTATTTGTTTAGTCTCACTTGACCCTTTCATAGTCATGAATTTACAAGAATATACATATTTTGAACTAGAAGATCACTTTATTTATTTATTTACATTTTTTTGAATGTATTAACCTTTCGAGCAAATGTTAAAACATGATTTTAGATTAAATGTCAGCTCTGTGGGATGATGAGAAATTCATAGTGCAGGTTCTGTAAACTGTAATTTCATAACAAGCACTCTATTAAACCTTGACCAATTAAACAAAACTGAATTGAATCAGTGATGATTTGCATTCTGTATTTATTTGGTTATCAACTCCACAGACTCTGGGGAAGAACTTGAAGTCTAAAACCTTGTCTCAGTATAGACTCTGTTCTGAAACTTGACCAGAGACCAGCTGATTCCTAGTAATTAATTATAAAAGGGTGGTCTCTTGCCATTAGGTTGGTTCACAGCATACAAAAAGCTTTCTCATAATCTTTTAGGAGAATCAACGGGACTTACCAACATATAAACCAGAAAGCTGTCAAACAGTAGCTGTCAAGTATATTTTTAGTATATTTTAAAGTCACAAAGCTGTTATACTGTAGTTTATTAGTTGTCCTAGTGGCTGACAGAGTAGAAACTTTACCAGCCATCAAAATTTTGCCGGTGGCTTGATTCATTCGTGGCCACAAAGCTAAAACATAGTGACACAAATGAATGGAAGACAGTTTTATCTTAATGCTGCTATTTTTAGCTGTAAACCATGTCACTGCAGATTTGCCTTCTCATATCATTCCCTCTATTTACAGTTTACAGTTTAAAATGAAATTAGTAAAAAGTAAAGTAGATTTTAGTTCAAAGACAGAAATTACTCTTTTTAATTAGCTTGACAGTGGTTTTAAGGAGGCATGGGAAGATTAACTAATTTGTATTGATACAGGAACACGTGCGTGCACAGTGCAAGTGCATCAGTAGGGCTGCCATGAATTTGTTTCATCAGATATTATATATGTGCATCGATACAGTCTGATACATTTGATAGTTAGATAGAGATATGCATTTTTTTAAGAAATGTGACCGACCACTAATTTGGCATTTCAATTCTTTTATTCCTTCTTAATTAGACCTACTTAATGTGTGCCATGGATGTCGACTCCTGTATGCACACCGCAGTTGAACACATCAAAAGTTCAAAAACCGGTTTTAACAGAGGCTTGTTAGCTTGATAAGTCTGATGCAATTAGCATCATGGTATAACAGTGTGTCTGCCAGTGCCCCAGCATTCCCCCACCTCTGGTTTGGATTAATCTCTGGCTAATCCCCCTAAGAGTGGTAAGCAAAGTATTGCAGGTTTTTCCATACACAGCTGGCTAACATCTTCACTAGTTTACATGTTTTACATTTGTAAGCAGCTATAAATTACCTCTTTGTGAATGGGTAGTTTATTTTTTATTGTGATTGAACTGCATTGCATCATTCCTTGAATTGCACTGTGTTAAATCAGATTGTATTGAATCTAATCGTATCGCATAGGAAGTTCCTGCACGTGTATTTATTTATATATACGTGTAGTTTAAAGGCAAGTAAAACTGCCTTTGTATTACGTCTTTATGCTGAGCAACTATCACATTGGTATGGATATGATCTCAATTGAGTTTCTTAATGGAAAAATCTAGAATAATAACAAGGGACAATTCAATGACCAAACAAATTCAATTTCAAGAAAATCAATCCCTATGGAAAATAATAAGGATTTAGGCACAATTGCTAAAAGTTATTCATTAAGCAATAAGACAATAGGCTTGTACAGACTAAGACAAGTTGTTTTAGTCTGAGACATATTTTGGTTTTCAGGCTTCAAGGAAGTAAGTCATTTTACACAACCTCAAAAATAAGCTTTTTAGATTTATGCCCCAATACATGGTCCCAGACATCTTAATTGCTGCCAATACTGAATATCTGTATTTTTCATTCAAAAACTGCAAGTCTTATGTGCCGTTTTGAAAAAGCAACCATTAAGAATGTTTGTTTTTGTTTTTACCAGAAAAATGTTCCTAGGCCAAGCAGCAATAACAAAATCTGTACCCTCAAAAAATAAAGAACTTTTGATTCATTTATAAGGGTATTTTCGTGCTTTCTGTTCACAGAAACATTAGTGCAAGTGTAATGATTCAGAAACCAGGACCAAAACCACGACACAAACCTCTATAGTTTTGTGTTGCGACAACCATCACACCCATCCCATCTCCGTGTCCAGCCTGTTGCAATCCTGTTGAAAGTCAGTCTTGTTAATTGAAGTTCTTGCACAGTATTTCCCACTGGTTTTCTATAATTCTTGGACTAATGTGACCATGTAAAAGGTATTACATTTTGCCCTTTTGTATGTATTGAAAAGGTCTTAATTAATTAACCAAATTAATTTTAACAGTGCAGAAACCCTGTTTGAGTGAATTCCCCATGAAGCCCTCTTCATAGCTTGACATTTAGACAGCAAGTGACATTGTCACTTGGCTTTCTGTATAACACAGTGAGGTTAATGCTCAACACACTATTAAGTCCTAAACATAGCCCTGTATGTGATGACTCCCTAGTGTGGCTGTTAACTGAGCGACGTGTGGTTTACAGGATGTATCAGAGTGTGTTTTTGTTGTGTGTGTCTCTCAGTGACTAATTACAGACTTGTTTTTATGTGTATAGTTGAGAAAAACAGATTGTCCTCATGTTTGTGTGAGGAATATGTAGGTAACTGTGGTGTGTTTCGTTTCAGTTACTAGTTTCTTTATCAGACCTGCTATCAAAACCTTAGTTAAATTATTCAAGTATTGCATGTCAGCCTGCAATTCACCCATAAAAGGGCCTTTGAACACTGGCATCACAGGCAGGTAGATGAGAAGATTCAAAAATTTGGCAAATGTGCCACAGGTTTGTGTAGAAACACTTTTCTCTTTACCTTGAGAAATCGGACCAGTTTATTAATAATTTGGCATAATTAACTGCAAATATATCATATTACATAAGCGTGTAACTACTTTAATCCTTGTACAAAATGAGAGTCTATTTTCTAAAGTCCCATACAATCTAAACATTTTAATTGCATCAAACGTAAGGGTGGCTATCCCTTGTCCTCAAGAGCCTCATTCCTGCTTGTTTTTCATTTTGGGCGACATTATTAGGAGTGATTTATATGGCGATGACAATGTACTGGTGTTATTGGTACTTATAATTATACTCTTATTTTGGCACTTTGCCTCTATGTGATAGTACTGTGAAGTGGTGAACAATGACGGTAAACAATTGGATCCTTCTGTAACTCATTTTGACTAATCTGACCGACCAATATTTAAAGGTCAGGGTGATGAAAGCCTCAATGCACTGTCGCTTAAGTTGTCATTTATTAGACCCCATATGATTAGCATGAATTAAGCCCATAACATTGGGACCTTTTTGTGTAAATAGTCTTGGACACCCAGCAACTGAAATAGATTGCTGAAATGCATGCTGGGTGACAGCATGAGGCAGAGTCTTCCACTTGGCTGGAACAGAGGGAAAGATCTTCTGTCTGTCACATTATCGTTATAAGTCCATGCAGGGGTTTTGTGGAATCTGAGCTGATTAGTACAGACTGAAATGGCTCCTGCTGTTCTTTTAATAATGTGCAGTGTGGCTTTACAAAAACTGGCACACTTAATGCTAAGTATATAAGTATATAATTTTCATATACTCATGAGCCAAGACATGATACATTCACACATTGATTAACATAAAATAAAATCTGATTCATCATTTAAACCTATTGAAGAATAATTTACAACATACACCCACTGGCAATGTCTTCAGGTACACCTTGGTCACCCTATTTAAAATAAATGAGAGGACCAAAACATTATAACCAACACTTCATAAAATGCACTCCGGTACAACTCCACTACCCACTATGACCTTAATATTAAACATCTTTTAGAATTATCATATTTCTTAAAGTTTCAACATAAAAACTGCTAAATTATAACTTTATAAAAGTGGAATTTACAGCAGATCTGCTGAATTGGATTGCAGTAGATTCTACCTAATAAAGTGGTCAGCCAGTGTATTTATCTGTTCTCCTTTCGGGTCAACCTTCGGGGTGACCAGACTACAGGGACAATGTTACGTAGTTGGCCAAAGCTAGGAAAACAAAACATTGTTGTAAACATACAAATGAAGACTCAAATGTCTACACTGAACAAACAAATTGTGGCAAAGAGAGGTCATGAGATTCGGTAATGGTTCTACATCTGGGAGAACATTAGAGTGATATCATCGCAAGATATGCAAATGATCTGTGTCAGCAATGATGGGCAATGCAACAGATGTTTTCCACTAATTCAAAATGTGCAACTAAAAAAATTCCAGTTTGTAGTTCCAAACTGAGGACAAATGGCCAAACAATCCTCTAGTTCAAATTCTGCATTTTTATTAGTAGCAATACCACTCAGCCCTACATAAGAATGCATTTCTTTAATTTTAGGTTTAAATTATACTAAAATATACACCAGTGGTAGGACAGGGAATATTTTATGTGGGTGCTAAGAGATTTGGAAGCAAGGAATTAACTGTATTTTAGCTTACTTGAGTCTGATAATGCTAGAGAAGAGCTGGCCTCATCTAACAAATCTGTAAAAGTCCTTTTATTCATTGTAGCCACATCATTATTACAGCTCCACTCGATCTTACTGTAAATCTGTCTCTAATTGACTGTTGGATTGAAGCTGTAAGCACACTACTGCTAACGTGTTTGTTTTTGCATAGAAGCACTGTTGCTGCTTTGAAAGAAATCAGTTCATCTACATGCTAGAATAATTCAATGATTGGTGGTTAATGTTGGCCTATTAATAGGTTTGTGCTTATTTAGATTTCAATCTTCATTTACCTAATTTAACCTAGTGAAAGAGTTAATATGACAGCCACACTAATCAAGGAATTGCCTTAATCTGATTGTGATGAAATTATTAGTATTTATATAAATGTACTGATTGATTCTACTGAATCTCCACACCACATTTATCACATCAAAGCACACAGACTTTCTATGTCTAATACACAACAGTGATATGGAATGAACTCTGTAATGTGCTCCATCTGCGTTGGTGGATTTGATAACATGTTGACTTAAAGCTCCCCTTAGACAGCATATTTGTAGCCAGAGCAGGAGAGTGCGCATTTTCAGCATGACTGACATCCGTGTGAATCAAGCTCCAAATCCCTACAGCACTACTCTAACCCAGTGAACATTACTCATTCACATTTGCAACCACAGCTTTTTGACCCTTTCGCATTCCTAGCGTAGGGCGATGCACAAGTGACATTTCTGTCTGTACGTATTTGATTTATTTCCACCTGGTTCACTGATTGTTTGTGCTTTAATTCTGCTTTAAAACTGTTGCACCGATTCTGTGCTGACATCTTGCTTGTTTCTTCTGTAATGAAAGAACATGGTGGCATTTGCAACAGGGCATAGAAAAACAAGCTTCATCAGGTTTTAGCGAAAGAGAATTTTTGTTTCTATGATTTATGATTGGTTTTATTGCTTTCATGGAATTTGACATTTAAAAAAAAAAAGAGTAAAATGACCCTTTAAAGCTTGATTAATTAATAGGGAGATGTGCTGCATACATAACTTAATACCACAGTTCCACCCATGTTGCGTAGTTATCAAGGGATCTTTGAGAAGTGTTATGAAGAATCTCAGCAATGGCTGCTTAGCATCAAAGATTTATTGCACACTGAAAGTGATGTCCAGGCCTTGGTACTTGAAATCATTTTGATTTGGAGTATATTCTCCTCCATCTCATCTTCAGCCATTTTATTGTCTACGCTCATGCCTCAATTTGATTTTAACATCTCTTGAAAAATAAATGTCACCCCTGACACTTCTCTGGGTCCCGCTATCAACTTTCTAGTAGCTGACAAAAGCGGTCCAGGCCTGGGCTCGGTGCTCGTCCCTCTTCTGCCTGTAATTGCTTCATTAGAGCCTCAGCAGCATCTCTGCCTGGTAGCCAGGGAGATTTAATAAGTGCTCTGAGGATGCTCTCAGACTTTAGTGCCGGGGCTGCTAGGATATTGCTGTGGAATTTTTAATAACCGGGCTCCTTTCCAACAAGGACAAAAGTAGAAAGTCAAAGCACATCAAACTAAGTACACTCCTGGTCTAACACAAGATGTGAACACAACTCTCTCAGTCTTACGTATTGTGACTACACCCCCACGAGGCACTGTTTCTTCTACAGCTAGTTATGAGCTCTAAAGCCCAGAGCAAGGTCAGTAAAGTTTCCTTAAGATGTTACCTTGTGTCTAAAAGTAAGGCATTGCTATTCAGTCAGTGTTTGAGGGCTCTGCAGCTATCGTCTGTTTTCCAGAAATTCAAGTGTGCACAGTCTTACATTGATCATGCATGACCTCCCAGGTGTTAAAACACCTTAAATTAAGTTTATCTACAATTAACTAATACTGCCAGTCTATAATTGGCTCTTCCTCTACAGGCAGAGGGGGCTGTCATAACTAAAAATGGCCAAATAAAAACAGCTTTTCTTGGAAACTGCCCAGTTTATACTTTATACCAAGGTATTCTCTACAAAATAAAGCTAAGAAATTAAAGAGTTCTTTAAAAGGTGTACACTTTAGTTAGGCAGGCTGCAATTATATACAGTAAGGACAGAAGACACAGTGGAAGTGTGTGCACATTTATTAAGTACTTGCAAGTGTCCTTCTTGAGGGGACTCGGGTCAGCTGGAGTCATGGACATAGTTACTATGAAAAAAATAATTTTGGCAAATAGGAAGGAAGGGTTGCAGTGGGCCAAAAAATGCCATTCATTCTGGGCATTCAGAGTTTTTTTTATCCGAGTTTAATTAAATTATAAGATTTTATGAGTTGATTAGCAAGTGCATCATCTATATGCTTATCCTGACAATAATTATGAAACCACTTATCAAATCAAAGCATTAGTGTTTTTTGTAAAAGACAGACATGCAGTTTGCATGTAATCTTGGAGTAAGTGTGCACACATCGTATGCATGTTCGTACCAGAAAATACTGTATATATCAATCTGCTTGCAAGCTGATTTCCATTTATTTTGCTTATGTGTGTCACGTGTGCATACACATGTCAGACTCACGTGATGACCAGTGAGGTGGAGAACAGCAGCGTTCCCAACAAGCCACGCCGGCAGTCTGCGTTCTTCCTCTGGCGTTGGTGCATCTCACCACCACAGTTGTCACAGCAGCGGCACATGCAGAAGAAGAGGCCAACTATCGGCATCAGAACAGCAAATAGCAGGCCCACCGCCGCACATACTAGGAAGCCTATCTCATAGTAGATGGCCTGAGGAGGAATGGAAGGAAAAAATTATGAAAAATTAGAGGTAAATTGTTCAGAGAAAGTAGGTGAGCATTATAATGCAGTGAAGAGAGAATAGGGATCATCAGGGATAAAAAAGGAAATGAACATATGAAGAGGGAAAATAAGGTGGGGGTTGTTGGGAGAAAACAGGATGGGTTCAAGAGAGGAGAGCAGATGAACCGGGGAGTTAGGGAGAGAAGAAAGGATATCTTAACAATAGAATACAAGAGAAGAATAAAGGGTGCACAGAAGGAGGCAGAGAATCAAATGGGTAACAAATCTATAAATATATGAAAAGATCCCACTGCTGGAATTTCTCTAGTCTTTGTCCAAGAAAGGAATTTGTGGTTAAACAATACACACATTGCATAATACTACTCACTGCTGGAGAATCCTTGCTTTCCAATTCTTAAATGCCACAAGGCAATTTAGTAATTTACTTCTTAACTACAATGTGGCACAACATAAATACCGAGACCTTCCCTCAGAATCCGTGGGACAACAATAAATGTTCTTTGCTGACATACTGCACTGCAAGCTAGATGAAAACAAAAGTAAGCAAATCTAAAAGGTTTCTTTTTTTTATTTTAGATACATTTCCAAAATACTGCAATACGTCCTGAGAGGATAGCGACACACAAAGAATGATGGGAAATACTCAAAAGAGCCAGGGCTATCAATGTAACGGAGTGTTGCAGTTTTTCCCCACTCTAATGAGGGGGAAAGAAAGCATTTCTGATGGAAAAACCTGCTTCAATAGGAATGGACTACAAGGCAGTTAGTGCAGAGCATAAACAGCATCCTAAGAAGCACATTAAACCTGCACCAAGTCATAAATTCTAGATCTTCATGAAACAAGAAGACAAATCTGCCCCTTGGGCGAGATAATTAGACCTGTTTCGATGAAGTTCTTTTTTTAATGATTTTCTGTGCAGAAAGTCTCAGTTAGTTTTGCAAAAATAAGGTGCATCAGTCAGCCTTTTCCAGTTTATTTTCAGCTAAGGAGATCACAGGAGTTTAAGAAACCATGAAACAGGTGAAATTATCTCCTGGCAGTGGCAGGGTTCTGTCACTTGGTTCAAAAAACGATTTTAGTGGCATGTTGGGTGAAAACCTTTGAGCTCCAGTTTTGTTGCTGAAACTTTGGTCTATAAAGTAAATTTACAGTCAACTAAACTTCTGCCTAGCTAATGAACCACTTGTATTAGACTGCAAAGTTTCACATGTAAAACAGTGATATATAAGAGTACATGCAATTTTTGCAGATAATACCATCTGCAGTGAACAGTTAGGTTGTGCAAATGAGACGGTGTTTGTTAGGGTGAAACTGTTAATGGGAGTGTAATGAGGTCAGAGTGCCAGAAAAATGTGGTGAAGGCCGTTAACATGGACTCTGGTTGTTAACACAGGAGTAAGCAGAGGAATGCTGACTGTTGTGTAGTTGTAGATACCGTTAATTTTTAAAGACAGTTTGGATGAATATTTGAATTAGCATTTTTGCTGTCTCTGCATAGTCGGCTCTGAAATGTGAGCATCCTTCATTCCTTGTCGAGGATTCATCACAACTTATTGATAAGTTGTGATGAATCCTTGACTTTATCTGAATATTTGAAATATTCAAGGTGACTCGACTTGATTTGTTACAAAGTCCTTGTCATAAGAGATAACATAACAGATGCTGCTGGCAGGTTCTTTGTAGTACCTCCTCCTGTCAAGTACTACCATACTCCTGCTTAACCTGCTCCTATCTAAACCACACTCAGCTCAGGCTTTGGAAATTGTAAAAACTGAACAGAGAATTGATAATTTCCACACCGTATGCAACTTGTCACAGTAATGTTCAATGATCTTCAATAGCTTCTTGTTTAGAAAGGATCCTGGCAGCAGTGCTATCATTGCTCTTCACAAGCTGCTTTCCCAGCTGATTTACACACTAAAGCTAATTGCCTTTGCAATGCAGGCCAGTAAACCTGTCTAATTCAGGGACCTGCAGATTTTGCTTTTTAACATTAATAGACTTAAAAGAACTTCTGAACTTGTGCGAGAGTAATCTTCTTTTTTAGTTAATTTGGAAATCTCATGCAAACTAATGTTTGAATTGAGTGTGCCTTCCGGCTGTGTCAAGAACATAATTTCAAAGTTTTAGAAAGAAAAAAAGTAGTCACTCACACCCTTTCTGACCTTAAAATAATTCATGGTCATTGGAAATGGAAGGAAAAAAAGGAACTAGAGAATTGTGAAGATGCAGAAAGGCGTGTGTGTGTGTTTCTCTTCTTTGTCATCCAAAAGCACCAATGTCAGTGCAGGGTTTGAGGACATTGTACAAAGCCGAACGCCTGCATTGTCATTCTGCTTCTGGGCTCTGCTTGTTATTGGACAAATATTCACCAAAAAAAGGTCAAAAATGTTTTATATTTTATACCGCTCTTCAAGGGCCTGAAGCTCAGACTATTTTTGGACTATAGCTTTTTCTTGGCAAGTGGCCAAAAGAAGAAGACGACCTTCCAATATGAACAAACTAGATGATGAGGTGGCAGCATGTTAATGGTGAGGAAGTCATTTCTGAAACAATTATATTTAGTGCCTTTTGTGTCCTAGAGCAAGAGGCTGGTCAGTAATATTATGTTATAAGTATTAGAGCCTGTGTGAATGAATTAACATGACGGCTCATTGTATTTTTTGTGCTTCTTATTTTAATTTATAACCCAGGCTGCTGCTTGATTATAAATTGGCATGGGAGTGGCTCATATTCTCAAATATATATATTTTTTATTTTCATTAGCAAAAGGATGTCCACAACCATACAGCCTCAGAAACATCTTATTGCACTTTTAATAAAACAGAGGTGAGAGTTTTATTTCATAGTCTAACCTGTTCTGTGCACATGACAAAAATTTTGAATTAGCACTCCCTTGACCTTGCTGTAGTCTTTGCATGCAAACTTACTTAACATCAGGCAGGTAATCTTCATAGAAAAAACCTTCTGTACATTTGATTGTAAACTTTTAAGGCTTGATTTGTCTGCTATGCATGGTTGGTGACATACAGAGATGGTCAAAGTTCAGATTTCAAAAACCTACAATGTTGGAGTGATATTAGAGAGTTGGTAATTTATATACTGTAGCAAGAGAAAGTAAGGAAAGTATTTGCAATTTCCTGGTTTTCTGCATAATATGGTCACGAAATGTGACCTGGTCTTTATCAAAGTTACAAATATACACATACACAATATTTCTAAGCGGATAATGCACAAATGATCACCTTTGGCAGGAATGACCTCAAGCAAATGCTTCTTTTGTCTGTGAATTAGACCTTCACAACATTCAGGTTTGAAGTTTTGGGCCATTCGTGCTTACAGAACTTAGACACCTTCTTAGAATTCCTGGTGTGAACAACTCCCTTCCTCTTAATCCCTATTGGGTTGAGGTTTGGACTCTGACTGGACCACTCAGAAAGGTGGAATTTTCTCTGAAGCCATTCAGAAGTAGTTAATTCACTGGGATGATGTTTTCATGTTGGTTTGTGGTTTCATGCAATGTCTTGTGGGGAGAGAACACACAGATTTGGTGGTTCTTTGCTGCCTTAGGGGCTGGAAAGCTTGACATCATGGAGGTGAAAATTACTTCTAAAGCTTAACAAATTAAGTGTCATCTCTGTTGCATCTTCTGCAGTACCAAGAGTCTAGGTAACTTACACAGCACACCATATCTGTTTTTGGTCTCCAGCTTGGCAAGAATACCAGCTTTTATAGACAGATGTTTTTTATAAAGGCAGTTAAAGGGATACTGTTGCTATTTTTCACAGCATACCATGATACTGTATTACAGGCCTAACCCTATTCCAGAATGGCTTCTGATACACAAAATCCACAGTGCCCCATTCAGATACCAAACCTAAACCCAGTGGAGATGCTCTGAAATGACCTCTAGAGAGCCATTCACACCAAACGACCGTCAAGCATTACATTGCATCTACAGATGTGATGAAAATGCATGTTGTTTTGAGCTATGTATTTATTATTTAAAAAAGATTTTCCTTTGATGATTTCTTAAATTATGTGGACAGATGTTTCATTATTTTCGTATGAATCTGGGATAGTGCTGCATACTGTGTGTTAGGTGTCTAGATTGGTGCGTGAAGATATACAGTATGGTTGAAGAAAGAGTAAATCCATTATCAGTTTCAAGTGTGCGTGTGTGTTCATGTATTCCTTGCTGTGGTTTGGATGCCTAACCATAAGAAAATTACATGGCTGATGAACAGTTTCAAAGCATTTCAGCATGACCACAGGTTTAGACTAAAGTGCAGTGTATCTGGCAAAACTTGTGTTTTTTTAAATGTATTCCATAGTGAGTTGATATGGAGATGATGGGTATGTGCTGATGTGTGTTGCATGTGATCATCCTACAGAACCACAAGATCTCAGCAACCAAGTAGCAAAACAGACGGTACTATTTTGGTGTAACCATAGCAAAGCCAGTAACATGGTACTGGTAAAAAGGAAAATCCCTGGTCTAAAACTTTAAATTTTATTTCAGTGTACTTGTCATATTCAGTGATCCAGTCAGCATTGTTGCTTCTCCATGAACACATAACTTATATATTAGGATATATATCTTAAATGATCAAGCTAAAGGGTGCATTTCAATGAGTTAGGTGGATGAGAAGGATGAGGGAAAGTCATAGGGCTGCACAGCTAGACAAAATAAAATGTGTAAAAAAACATAAATATGATTCTAACAAGAATTGTGCAGCCCCAGTGACTTGGGACTGAGGTGCAGGATTACACCAGGGATGGGTTGGCTTGTAAGTCCAGTGTGCAGACTTTACCTGAAGTGTCAGCACTATGTTCTCTGGCTGAGAGACGCCAGATCAGAGTAGATCAGATGAAGAGGGCATGCAGAAGACAAAGGCAACGCAGTGTCAAAAAAGAGCAAAGCCACAAAACAAAAACATATGGATGAAATAGAACAACAAATACAGAAATGAAAGATTTCAACACTGGCATGCATGTTCACACTGCATATTGTACAGTACACTGCACACAGAAAATTCCCTTAAAGTAAGAAAAAGGCAAAGAGCTTGGTCAAACATCTCAAAAAGTTTCTGTATCCTTAGAAACATTTGCCTGATTAACATTTAAATACACAGGTTGTGCAGTTATACTTTTTCATTCTGTGGTTCCAAGAAAACCAATGACCTTGTCTTCTAAAAGCTATTCTTACCTTGCATCAGAAAAGTGTATAGCCTACTAACTCTAAATTTGGTAATTTCTTCTGTAATTTGTATCATAAATTGCTGCATCCAGTCAGGTCAGAATATAGCATAGCCACAAGCACAATAGTTACACACACACACAAACACTTACCTTTTGATATTCAGTCTGAATGGCTAACTTGTCCTTTGCCAGTTTGACAATAAGATCTGCAAAAACACAGAGAAAACCAACACATGAAGAGATCTGTTGATGTTTTTTCTATAATGAAAATAACCCCATAATTGATAACTTCATTCAACAAATACTGTGTCTACGCTTGTGAGAAATTATTTCTGTCACACTGAAGCAGCAAGTTAATGTCTTTGACAAGATGGTGTGAGGAAATACAGAGACACACTTTGACATGGCAGTGTCCCTTAATCCCCATGTCATCTCTGTGAAAGTAGACTGGCGTAAGTCTGACAGTGTGAGCAAATTTTATATAATTAATCTTACGTTCTGACACCATATGTTGACATGTTGATATCCTCTTTCCGTTTTGGTCCCAGTACATATTTTCAGTTAAGCCACCTCACTCATCAAAGATTCAGGGATTACATTAAGTAAATTAATTGTAGTTCTTAGAAAGAAAGGAAATCAGAATGAGCGAAAAAAATCAGGTTTGATTATTTAAAAAAAGTTGGCCAAAAACAATTGGTGCATCTCTAGTTTGTAATTCACTTGGTGGGATAGTGGAACCCTTGTGGCTACATGGATGTGGAAAGTATAAATGGGGGTGAATCCTATACCATCATACACCTTAGAGAAGTAGGACATTTCCTTGTAAGCTAATAATTTTTTAGACCAGTTCACCAGACCTGTATGTGTTTGAATGGTTGGGCATTGAAACCAATCTGAGTCACATCCTGGAAAATAAGGACAAATAATAGCTGTTCATACAGGATAGTTTTCCTTTAGCTGTTTAATCACATGAAATAAAAAACTTAAAAACAAGTGAAATTTATGGAGACATCACAACACAAGCCCAAACTACATCTCCTGTCAAGGACTTATCCACTTATCCATATCTACACCTGGAGCAATGCTGGCTGTGAATTATCATGTAATGATGATAGAGACAGCAAGTCTTCTCAGAGGCAACAGTTTCCAAATATAAGATGCAAAAGACACTAGGGCTTTTTATTCTCCTGCAATGCAGTGTTTCTTTTTTCTGAGGTAATACTCCTACACTGTATGTTCTACAGAAGAATTGTTGGCAGAATTTCTTTCATTTATAACAAAATAGACTAATGATGCCTGCCTGTTATCTAAAGCATGAGATTTGTATCAATAGTAGGGTGCTCCAGGCTTATAACTTGTTGTTCTTTAGAAGGAGCTCATCATTTGCAGTGATCATGTGTAAATGCCTTCATTTAAATGTGTAATAATGGTGAATTATTTCACCGAGGGCCTGTTTTGTATGTCACTCAGTCCGCCTCATAGTTCTATACTTGAGCTGCCTGCTACATTATAACCACAGGCTTGTACCAGTAGCACAGCTAGAACAGGAATGGCTTACTGTAAATAACTTGCTGAACGGTAGTCTGATAGCAGTTCCTGGAACTCAACACCTGACTTTTGTGATACACTTTTCTTGCCAGAATTGTCACGCCTTGTTTGAGACACACAGTTTCCAGCTTCTAGTTAAGTTCATCAGCATCAGAATGGATATCACCATTCACTATTGTTTGTTTGTAGGTTGGCCTGTAAAATGATGCAGGTTTCTGGAGATAAATAAAAGTACACTGAGAAAAGCTCAGGTATCATTTTTACTATGTGGTGTTTTGTGTGTATTTCAAAGAAGCCCCTGTCCTTGGGGTGAACGTGCATTTAAACCCCTTTTGGTCCCTCAGGATGGAAACTGTAACGAATATAAATAATATCTTGACGACTTCAATTCATTGTATGGATATGTATGGCAGAATATGAGAATGGCGGATCAGTTTTCTTCTTACCTCCTCAAAAGAAAGATCTGCGTTGGAGAAAATTATAGTGGCAGTCAAATATTTGCCGTTTCTAACTTTTAATGCTCTTCTATTTTTGGGGTTTTCGACTGATGTAAAGACAAATAGAAAAAACATCTGAAGATGTAACCCACTTTTTTATATTCAACTAAGCACTGGTTGTCTAGTTGCCCACCTGTCTAGTTGAGTTAGTTATTCGTCGCTATTATTTGCTGTCAGAATACACATATTTATGTTGTCATCTCATTAATTAATTATTTATTGTTAACAATGTAGAGTACAGTTTATTCTCTGATAAAAGCAGGATTTTTCAAATATGCCACCCTGCTTTGTGTGTGTGCTACAACATGACCTTCACATAATAATATTCCTCGACCTGTTTGTGCAAAACGATCAGAGTTTTTTCTCTGCATTGTAGAAATCTTAGTACAACCAAAACCCTAATCCTTTGGAACAACAGTGAACAAATTGATCATGAGGATACTCAGCCAGCTGGAGAGCATAAGGACTAAAAGATGCACTGGAGGGTGGAGGATATAACATGAGAGGACAGAGAAAGAAGGCATAGGGACAGATCAAAGACAGAGGGATGAGAGGAGAAGGAAAAATAAGAGAGGTAAAAGAGAAAAGCAGCAAAAAGACAGGGCTGGATGGAATCCTGCCTCTGTTTTCAGTGAGAGGCGTCTAATCCCTCCCAATGAAAGAAAAGCTGACTTGATGCTAGTTTCCACTCATGTTAACTCTCTGCTTTCTGCTTTCACATCAACATAAATGTGTTTCACAGGCTAATACAGGCTTTGACCTACAAAAAAACAAACACGTTTTTCATTTGGACCCTATCTTCTATTTCAGAGGCCTGTACTGATTCTGTTGATCATAGACTAACAGCAAAGTGCCTATACAGTATAGCTAATGTAAATGCATAATGGCAAATGCTTCTCAACTTCTAAACTCTGAACCAAATCAAGGTAGAGCTTTTTCAGATTTAATGAAGCTTTGCAGGGAGTTCAAGATAAAGCAGAACCTAGCAGGATGAATTTTTTATCAGTTTCACTAGGAGGGAGTCGTTCACCATGAGGAGTCCAGTAGCTTTCTGTCTTCGTTTGGCTCAGCATCAGCATAACAGAGAAAGAAGCTCCTTTGATGGACACGAACAGTGGGTTTCCTGAACTCTCACCAGGGTGGAACAATTAATTATGCAATTACAGTAGCAGTGCAGAACAGTAGCTAAAGTAGACTCTTTAGCATTGTTGTAAAGTTTGTTTTATGTTTCTACTGCAGAGATTTGAAGCAGAGCTTGAAAATAGAACATGAAGTTAGCATATTATTGAACAGTCTTCACTTTGACAGCAGAGACTCAAAACACATCAGATTCCAGCCTATTTAAATAACCTCTGAGATGCTATTATACATGACAGTATTTTAGCTACTTAAAGTCTTGCATTCTTTATTTAGTAAATTCTGTTTAATGTATTGATCCTCTGACGATGTGGTCATTTTCCCTGTTCACACTTTGGATATCAAAGGTTCCACAAAAATTGTTAGTGTCATGGACTGCCCTTTAGAAAAAGTCTAGCCGGGATTTAACACTGACAAAGCGATTTAGTAATTCAACTTCCGGGACTTTCACTTTGTAGTTCTGATGCCATGTTTACCACTACCACAACCACAACACTACTTAGTAAGCAATTGTTTAAAATAAGTGAATAGTTGCTGCAAGTTGATTTACTTTAACCAGCCTCTTATGATCAAATTCTTGTTAAATAAAACAATGATGTCTAAGAGAAACCTATAGCACTGCAATCAGACTATTTCTAAATATGGAAATCCTGTGAAGTGCATCACAAGCTATCAGATTAAATACACCACATCAGACTGGGGAGAAACTTTAGATTGTAGCTGTTTGGCAGTTTCAGCCTGAGGAACGTATCTGTAAATAATGGGTTTGTTTTTGCTTTGTTCAGCTTGTTATATTTGTTTATCTCCATGTCTATATTTGTAACCTCTTGTTAGTTTTCTTTCCACTCTCTCTATAATTAAATAGAGAGATACTGACAACCAGAGTCAGATTCTTTATTGTGTCAGGATTAAGCTGCTTTTATTCATATGTGACTAGGGTGGAGTTCAGTGTCTTTTGACATTTAATTAGATTTTATTATTGTTTTGGGTATCAAACCTTTCTTTCCGTACCAGTTTAATAATCAGCCAAGGTTGTGTGCAACTGCAAATCTGCCTTCATCAGTAATGTCTCCTTTTATGTAATTAAAAAGCTATTCATATCCAATTTTATACATTATGTCTAGAGCTGGCTGTGCTTGGTAAAAAAGCCATTTTTTTATTCACCAAATAAAGCCCAAGTTGCACTAAATGTTGTCTATGCAAAACCTATAAATTACAAACCTTTCAATAAAAATAAAAATACATCAGCTTTCCGTTCATAACAGTTTGTGACAACCAGTACCATAGATTTATTGATTTGTGTACTAGAAAATGTTTCATTGACTCATATTTGCTATCATAAAAACACAATTTTCTGTATACAAAGGGGCAGTGGCTGAACAAACGGTCTTCCCCAGGCTGACCAACAGCAGACATTTACTGGACAAACATAGTTTTCGTGTCAGCTCAGCATAAATAAATGTCCTGTCAGATTGTATTACTCTTGTTCTCTCTGCTGTAGAGGGTGAGGAAAATGAAACCACAAAGCTTACAGTTGCCAGTTCCAGGGCTGGTTTCGAGCCAATGCTTAATTTTGAACCAGTTCTTTGAATCTTAACAGCCAAAGAACCAGCTCTTGGCAGTCTACAAGGATGGCACCTACTCTTTGCTGGTCTCGAACTGCAGACTGCTTGCGTCACATGCTGGACTGTCATGACCAACAAGATCAACTAAAGCTTTGCTGTAAAGACAAATTTATAAAGTATAAATAGTTGATTAGCTTGCTGAGATCTACAGCTAACAAAGGCTTACATTTATATCGGTCATAACAGTCAAAACATACCAAAGGTGATTCCTGTACATACAGTGCCCCCACTAATATTTGCACCCTTGGTAAAAGGGTTTTTTACAGCAAAGAAGGCTGTAAAAAATTTATATTATTTAACCTTTTGTTAAAATATTAACAAGAAAACTGCTCTCACTGAAAACAAACAACTACAAACATAACTATTAAATTACATGGGACTGGGATGGCCAGGGCAAGACCTTGATTTTGATGTCAGTCAAACATTTTAGTGTTAAATTTGATGTATGTTCTGGCAGAGGCAATCGTGTTCATTTAATATTTGTTCATATTTGATAAAGTCCATGATGTCATGCATCCTAACAAGATGCCCCAAAACAGCCACAAAACATTAAAGACCCACCACTTTTCCATATGACTACCTCTCTGCGTGCACCGAACACACAATAAAAAAAAAACATTCTGGTGTTTATTTGCAAAAAGCTCTATTTTGGTTTCATCTGTCCATAGAATCTGATCATATTTGTTGTTCCAGTAGTGTCTGGCAAACTGAAGACGTTGGAGTTTGTTTCTGGAGTGTAGAAGCTTTAGCCCTTCCAAACACTTTGTGGTGATGCAGGTGGCATTCGATTGTAATATTAAAGACTTTCTGACCCAAGACCCAATTAACGTTTGCATTTCTTCAGCTGTGATTCTTGGAGATTATTACATTTATACATATGTATTTAGTGACGTAATGTTCTGTAGTGGTTCTCTAGTGTGTAGAAAAGCAATTAAGTTCTTTGTTACTAAGAATAATTAATAATATAATTTAGTATTTAGTTCTATAATGGCGCCTGTTAGGTGGCAGCCAGTTACAGCAGCTCCTCTCTTTTAGTTTTCAAACTCGATAATGATTCACTGGAACAGCATGGTTTTAAGCTGGCGAGGATGAACAGGCAGACATGACCCTGCTGACATCTGGCTTGTCAGTCTCCATCTCTCCCAGCAAACTCCGGTGACTTGGATAACTTCAGACTGACCTGCCTGATTTCTCAGCTTAAAGGCACCTGTCAGTCTGGTGCTGCTGTTGCCTCTCACGAACTCTCAAACTTTCTTGCCTACTGTATGTCATCTCCTCAATTGTATATCATTATTATTACGTTTGCGCTATAGATTTTTTTCTGTATTTTGTACTATTTCCTACACTCATTCTGTTATGTTGTTTTAAACTTTTGATCCCCCTTCTGGGGATCAATAAAGTGTTACCAATCTACCTGCCTGGCTGCCTCAATTTTCCTGTTTGAACCAGAACTAGCACCAAGTTTGTGTTGGTTGATGAGGGGTGAGGGACACAGGGAATCAGATCAGTCATTACATTCACCACTAAAAAGTGCTACATCTTTTAAAGAGCTGTCACAAAACATGCAAAGGGGCAAAAAAATAGACTTAAAGTGTAAAAAACACAAATGTTGCAGGGGTGATGCAACATGATGTGGAATAATGCATTTGAATAGAGTAGAATTCAGTGTGCTCTGAGACACTTGAGTGACAGATGCAAAAAAAATTTGTGTAAATTGGCCTTTTGTATAATTTCTGTAGAAATTCCATGAATGGTATGAATTGATATGCCTCTTACACTTGTTAGGTTGTCACTAAGGAAAGAAAATATTTATTCTACAGTACATCTGCAATATACAGTTGTACAACTAGTTTAAGGTCAAGTAGATACTTGTGTTTCTTCCTGGTTACAGCTTAGCAGTAAAGTTGTTTCTCTCTCCTTAGTCTTTACAGTGGTGAAACAGCAATCATTCTGTCATGACAGGGTCTGTAACCAGTAGAATATCCTGCCATTGTTAATGATGCAGAGCTGGTGTGAGATGACTGACCTTTCTATACACTGCACTGAGGCTCAAACAGAAACAGCCATTCAGGAATATCATGTAACATACAGTCTGTGAAAAGCCAACCTTATCTCTGAGAGAGATTAAAGCCTGTTTTTCCTTAAATAAATGGCAAAAACAACAGGTCAAACTGGCAATACATCTGCCCAGTAAGGTGAGACAAGTGCTAGGGAGCATATAGCACTACAAAGAAAATATATTTGGATTGAACTTACTATTTAGCCTCTCACTTCTGTGGTAGTCATCTTGTGGACTCAAAAATATTATCTTTTATCTATCTTTTATCACTAGTCTCGTCTTCAGAAACTTAAAGTTAAAGTTAAACTGCTGCTGCACCATGGAAAAAACTAACAAAATATTGAACTGTATAGTACTGGTACTTCAAACTCAAAGGATTTATCAGATTTAACACATGCAGTACATACTGAAAGTTTTCAGGTTAGGGTTAGGATGCCTTGGATTTATTTAACAAGCCTCTAGTTTTTCTTTTTTCCAAACGTGCAGGTAAAACTGTACATCAACCAGGTGTACTGCAAAAACCCAACGCCAAGTGGAGCAGATCTTGACAAAAGAGAGATCACAGATAGGCACCATATATTACTAGACTCTGTTATTGCTGCTAGTGTCATAATTATAGCCTACTTCACGTGCTTATTCTTTAATCCTCCGCATAAGAGTATAAATAAGCATAAAGTAGAAGAGAAAAAGAAATACCACTGAAGGGTAAGAAAGGACAAGGCAGAGAACAGTGGACAAAGAAAAGCAGCAGACCCAAAGAGCTACAGAGAGATTTAATCAAAAGAGAATTCACACAAAATTAAAAGTGGGGGCATAAATGACTTACAACATGATGGGTATATGGTGTGGACAGATGATTGGTGGAGATAAGATTGATGACAGCTATAGTGTGCGTGCTGTTGTGATTGGCTAAGCTGCATTTGCTGATAACTGTGTGACTGGCAGGACCTATATGAACTTCACTGAAAAAAGGGAAAAGACTCCAATCAACTTGCTCCAAAAGCCACTTGCCGAATCAACAAAACTCTTAATATTCCCTCTACTAAGCCCCAGCAGTCGCCTGTGACAACAACCATTGCTAACAGGCTTATTAAAAATAAATAAATAAGTCCGGCCATGAGATACAAGTTCACGCCACAAAACTTCATTCAGCCCTGTATTGCTTGTAAGGCGTTCAGGGCAACAAAGCAGGCAGCAAGTTAGGGATTTTTCCTCAACGGAGGGGACTCTGTTCCAGCTATGTGGATTCTCCCTCACAAAGCTATCTGCACACAAATGGGAAAGAGCTTTGTGTTAAGAATTAAATTCAGCAGAAGTTGTAACACTAATACAGACGGAACTGCGCTTGGTCGTATCACTGTGGTGATATAAACCAGGAAAGTTTGCTTGTCCCCTCATTTTTTGTGCAATAACCCATGAGATTTGCATATAAATACAACCAGTATTATTCTATTTACAATGCATATGTAAAAGTGTCACTTGTAGTGATTAGTTACTACACAACTTTGTATGTCTCTGAGCTGTAAGAGCTTCCCCCAAAAAGCCTTAGAAGTTATTAATATGTCTTAAATTTCATTTACAAAACTTGAGTAGAAAATTTTTCGTGCCTTCTGGGAGACAGTTGCAGGGAAGCTTGTTTAGCCATATTGCATAAGTGCTATTTTTAACATGATACTTGTGACGGTTTTGTGTAAATTTAATACTCTTTTAACTGAGCGCTTTGACATTAACATTAACAACATTAACAGCCACCGGAAGGAACAAGGAGCCCCTGTGGCATCAGTCATTCATATGCGGATACACTGGAATTATTTATATTTAAATACCGTTCCTTCAATATCATACGTTCATCCACTTAATGGTGTAGACTTTGTTTATCTAGGATTGTGATCATGATTGAGATAAGTATAAATGTATCTGCAGCCTTTACCTGTTTGCTCCTGTTGGTAACACCCACTGCTTTTGTATGTGACATTTCCAGATGCATAAGGAAAATGTAAAAGCTACAACATGCAAGTTTTGAGAGTCAAGTTGGATTAACATGAGATTAGAAATCTGCTCCACTGCACCCAGCTATGCCTCTCCCTGATCTGCTACACTCCCCCGTGCTCTGCCCAACCCTTCATGTAGTAGTGGTTATGACCTTAAATAAGAAAGCTACAAAACTTACAAAAACACAAATTCATAACATTTTAGTTTTAAACTATTTATGTTAGTAAATTATGCCAGTAGAAAATGTTAATGTGAGTTTTTATATAATATAGTTTTTAACTCTCAAACAGGTCCTATTTTAGAACACACCCTCACACAAAAATCAACAACGGTTTGTTTGGAAGAAAGAAACTAGTAACTGCCAATAATTAAAAGAAAAAGAAAAGCGCACTGAGGGGAAGGAAACTCAAACTAAAATAGAAAATTGAGCAAATGAACACCTACACTGTTGGCATGTAACACAGAGTGAAGAACAAAATCAGTACAGTTATTAGAGCTCAGCCAGCAATATGGAGGTGAAATTAAACACTTCACCACTTTATGACGACATGTCATTCCAATATGTTTTGCAGTTGAGACATGTTAATACCCAGAATACCATCTGACACCTTTTGGGAACTGTCACTGGGCCTCATGCTGTGATCTGACACAAGGCTTTTCTCAAGGTGTTGCTGTGAATATCTAGTATGAGAAA
>OMLM01013946.1:0-42276 GCA_900302695.1 Helostoma temminkii | reverse complement strand
GCAAGTGAAAGGCAACTTCACTTTGCAATTGCAGCATTGTATATTTTTTATATATATATATAAAAAATATACAATGCTGCAATTGCAAAGTGAAGTTGCCTTTCACTTGCTAGAAATCTGTGACAGTCTGCAAACCCTCATGGTTAGAGAGAATGTGCAGGGGAAAGCGTGGATGTAGGCCACAATAAGCTTTAACAAAACATTTGTCCTCAAGGAATAGGTGTAAGTTAGTTGGCAGGGGGGCATAGTGAAAGACACACACCCTCTCAAAGGCATTAACATTAACAATTGGACAGGGCTGATGACTGGGGGAGAGTGATGTTCTCCAGCTTCTCCCATTAGCGAAACCAACAAACACAATGGTGTTGTTGTTATTCTTTTGCCATAATCAGAAAGGGCTCCGTGTGTGGGCAGTGTAGTGGGGAGGAGGAGAAGTCGAGTTCGTCCTATTCAGTTTCCCCCGTCTTATTTGCATGACTTGAGCAAATTAAATGATGCAATATGGCTTTTTGTCGCAACACAAAGTGAGATACCACCCAGCTACTGAATGATTCGAGGAGTGGTTTACATGAGAATGGTCCGGTGAGGATCCAGCGGAATCCGCTACAAGTTTGGCGCATACAGTCGCTTTTTCTGGCCCCCCTCTTCGGAAAGTTACCAGAAGTTTAAACCCCTTGCGACACGCTAACACTTATTTTATCGCTTCGGTTGACGCTACAACAGTCAACAATGCTATCAGCTATTTCCGTTAAACAAATTCCTGTGCGTTAATTCCGAAAAAAAAAAAACGCTGACAGCAAATGGCTGTTAAAAAGACGACAAGAAAACAGTCTGCTGTCAGCTCCTAGCTGCGGTAAAGTTATTTACGTATGATTTACAACATAATACAACCGAGGTCCTACCTTTTCGGTAGTTTAGCTAGCAGCTATTCCTCCCGACAGCTTTAGCCAAAAGTAACGTTAACGTAAACCGGGGAGTGATCACCATGGTAACGCTGAAGCGCATTGGACACGCTGAATTACAGCTACACCAGATAAAAGATCAAAAATTAACCAAAAAAACTGTCTGAAAATTCACTTCAGGTATGAGAAGCAGGAAACAGGTAAGTCTTCGTGTGAAAGATACATAAACTGAGAAGATGCTGTCGCGCTACTGTAGGATATTAACGCCATATTTAAAAAGCTACAAACATGAAGCGTGATAGACCCTAACAGACAGAAGCATTCACAAAGGTGATTTTTACGATACAAAGCAAAACCAGGCGGTGGAAAATATGGTGAGGTCACCTACCACTTATCACCATTGGAACATTTCCTGTAGGAATGCAAAATAAAACTTATTCACTGGAACAATCAGAGGCACCATACCCTGGGGCAATTTCCCCTGACAATCCCCGAATTCAGCTGTCGGCAGTAAGAGGAGGAATGGCAATACACAGGGCTATAAATGCATCTCCTGAGGCGTTTAAGGTGTAAAATCCCAGTCTCCTAAATGCAACGTGGATGCACATTAACCTACCCTGGCATCCCTGTGGTGCAGGATCTGATAGGCGGCCCTCCTGTTGGGACAGCAGGACACACGGGGGTACAACCTGTGGCAAACGTCTCCGCTGCTGCTGCCGTCAAGCAGCACTTTTCGCTCTCTTTTCTTCAGCCGCTTGGGCAAGCTTCCGTCGTAACATCGTCTCCTCCTGGGGCTTATTTCTCCCCTCTCGCCGAATTTTGCGTCTCCACACTCCCACACGTTCACCGCGATGGCCAGGACGAGCACAAATTGCAAATGCTTCATAGTTTTAAAAATGATTCAATAAAAAAAAGTGAAAATACAGCAAAAAAAAAAAATAAAAATAAAAAAATAAAAACAGAAGATCTGCTCCTCTTTCTAAAAAAAATCTAGTTAATCTACAATGCAGTATATATACAGGCTGTGTGTTTTATTTGGACTGCAGAAGCCAGTTGCAAGAAAATTACAAATGTGCTGTTTGTCAGAGCAGGTGCCCTAAATTTCATTCACTGCTATAAAGAAATTAGTTTGAAAATAAATTATTGTTGATTCTGTTTATATAGCACAGCTCGGAAATATATAAAAAAAAAAATAAAAAAAAATGAAAGCAATAAAACAATTTATCCTGTTGAACACAGAAAAAAACAAAGTCAAAACACCGTGAACTGCAAAAGAGCCGTGACGTTCCTTTCAGACGTAATTCCTTTTGAGCACAGCACGGCGGTTTGTGCATGCACGGGGTCCAGAAAACATATAAGAAAATAAAAGTTGTGTCTCACTAAAGTCCTCAGAGCGCTCACATGTTTTCCCGTGCTCTTTCCTCCTTCTTTTTAACCAGCGCGCGAGAAGAGGAGCGAGCACAGTGACGTATGGCACCGCGGGGGCGCGCACGTGGCCTGGCCACAGCCGCGTCCACGTCGAGGTAAGCGGTTACCTGGCAAGAGCGGAGGAGGGAGAGTGGAGGTGGTGGGAGTGTCTCCGCTGGTCTGAACCGAGCAAAACAGCAAACGAGGCGACTGTCAGTCGTTGTGGCAAAAGCTTCTTCAGACATTGATGTATTATGCAAACAACATATAGGCTAATTACTTAGTTTGACTTATAAATAATAGCTTAGAGGGGAAAAAAAAGTAGTCTACCAACTTCCTTCTGGTAAAATGCAATTTTATTTTCTTCTGTGCTCCCGTAAACATATCAAAACCCGTCAAAACATAACGTAGCCCATTTGGAAAAGCCTCTGCTTGAATATTACATAGAGTGTCTGTGCTACATTATACTTCTACTTCTCTGCATTCAAATAAACTAGCATACAAAATACCCTGCAAATATATTCTGTACATACAAAACACATTGCTGGCGTTTAGATTTACAGTACATGAATGTGGTGTATGGTTTTACACGTTTATCAATCAGTGATAAGAAAAGACATCACATACTACAGCCTACAACAATGCATACAGCCATTCTGTTGCAATGTAATAGAATTTTTTTTACATTAAACTATTGGTAATTTTGCCCATAAACAATCAATATATATATATACATATCTATTAGTTAAAAATGGTTGCATACATTTGACTCTGTTCTTGAATTATTGAAACATTTGGAGTGGCAGTGGATATTTCTGCAAGATACTAACAGTATGAAAATGGGGAATATTATGTTACTTCACAAACTGTGTCACGGGTATTTGACTATGTTTCTAAATATGGTCTAAAAGGTTTATTCCAGTAGCCGCAGAATGAAGAATTGTGTTGTGAGTAGTGGAAAATCATCATGAATCAATCACTTGATGCACAGCAATTTGTTGTCATACAGTTGTATACACTCTAAGGCATCTTAATTTGACTCCTGATGGTGATGAACCAAATATGGGACAAATTGTCTTTTTCTCCCCTTTTCATAAATATCACACAATAGTGATCTGAAGGCGAATGTCCAACCAGAGCAATTACTGGAGAAACAACAGCCCCCTCCCTTTTTTTGGATACTACGGAGAATCTGAAATCAGTTACCTTAGCGGCACCTGTTCTTACTTGGGGGTCTCTGGCACTCAGAGCCTCAGCTCAGCTTATCTACAGGAATCTGGAACGGGTGGAATCCAGGAGGGGTTGGTTTGATTGTGGGCAATTATGGAAATGACTGTGTGTGCTATGAAGCCATGGTAGACCCTGCCAGATCTGACCCCCCACCCCTTACATTCTTTCTTACCCAACAGGAGATATTTCAGGACCAAGTATAGCCAAAGTGCTACTGCTGTATTCTGGATGTAAAGACGAGAAAGAACAGCACCGTATGCAGGGAAGGAATCCACCACCACTGTTACCATCAACACTAGAGGTCCAAGCGGAGAAAAAGAATACAACTGCATTGTCAAACACCATGAAAACATGTGGGATGCAGCTGTAGACCGGAGAAGAGTACATCTGCTGGGAGAGATAGACCATTAGTGAATCACAGTACTAAGCTGACACAGTCCTGGGGAGGCACAGGCTCAGGACAGACACACATGGACATGCACGCATATGAAGAAACAAGCAAACAGCCATATAAAGTGTCATCTCTTGCAGTACTTGGTGTGTATTCAAAGCTATTAATTAATTCCTAATTAAGTATTTTCATTTAATGTTACTTTTACTCTTTCTCTACTACAAATTAGAGGCAATATTGTACTTTTACTACACTACATTTTTTTAGGGTTAGGGTTAGTTACTAGTTACTTTTTGCAGTAATAAAGTCATATAAAAATTATTCTAAACTGTGCTGATGTGATATTTAGGGATTATCTTTTACTTGAGTATTGGATTTGAGTATTTTAAAATACTACCTCTGCATTTCAGGTGTGGGGATGATTTCTGAAGCTCCTTCCACTTTAATTTCGATCATTAGGATCTAGTTTTTAATTTAATAGAGATCAAAACAAAATATTAGAATTATAGTTCCCACAAGAAGAAACCTTTTACTTCTGCACGGTCAGTGGGGAAATTCTTAAGCACTCAGCGTCTGACCCGCTGAGGGGATATCCCGGAGGATCATGGTTAGGGTTGCGTGTGACCACATCAGGATCAACAACGTGATTCTGGAGCTCTGTGAGACATCATTACCGCGTCCACCATTTCCCCAGCTGACAAGATGTTGAAAGGTTTCTCAGTGCTCTCTGTCCATTCTGTTCCTGCATTGTTCGCTCCATGAGTCAGCATCATAATCATGAACATACATAACAGGACTGACAACAGAACTTCATTTGTGCTTTTTCAGTTTTTCCATCCCAAGTAGGCAAAACCACTACTTCACACCTCACGGTTCACAAGTCCACCTAAAGCTGTCTCTGGGTGTTGCTAGAAGTGGCCAACAGTCTGGGTCAACAGGTTTCATCTGTGAAGCTGAAAATACAAAATGGGATTTTTGCCCATTATTCGACTCAGCACTATTCCATGAACATGAACAGAACAGAATGTCTTTTCCAAATAGCTGTAAAAACTGGAAACCATCTCTTTAAATCTCTCTTAAATAAGTTTGAACCAGAAATTTAATTATTATTATTTCATTATATTTCTGCTTTTTAATGATTAACTTTTTTACCTTTGTTGAAAGGCACTGTTATTTTGTCTGTCTACTGGTAAGTCCATCACTTTGGTCCACACCAAAATATTTATACATATATATTTATACATTTGAACAAGTGATAGTGGTATCACCTGTGCAATGTTGGAGGTGTGTCTTTATGCCATATAACAGTTTATATTCCTCACAGTAACCTACACTATAGCCTGGGTAGTTGGAGTTGTATAAAGACAACATGGTAACACTTCACAATCGAGAGCACACGAACCTGAGCAGTTACTGATAAATGAATGAGTAACAACCAGTTGTAAACTTAACCAATACAGTGTGCTCCTCACTGCCGTAGTATTGGAGCACATTACAATGTTTATTGTATACATGCAATGCAAAATCATCTAACACTCCAGTCCTCCATTGTTGAAATTATGTTACATTAGACCATTTTTCTCAAGTTTGCCACGAACATGAAATCATTAATGTCAGCCAGCTGCTAACAGCCTTTCAACCATGTGTGTACTTTTCTTTCACGACATCCATCCCTCACCTTTCAGCACACAGCAGCACCCTGTTACTCTCACACCTTCTTTAATGGTCCAGTTTTGGCAATCATACACCCTGAGGCACGCAGAGCTCAGAAAGCGTTCACAATGTCATTAATAGTTCTGACAACAGTTTAATGAGCCTCTGCCATTGTTTAGGAAAGCTTTGGGGGAAGTGAGAGGGGAAACAAGAAAATAGGATCCAGTAGCGATTTCCAGCTGTGTGAGCGCACCTGATTTCCACTTGAGCAGATCTAAACACATGAGGACATTTTAAGTGTAGTGACTTGTGCAGCATCATCTACACTGAGTCAGTAACTCAGCCTGGGCTGTCTGCCTGATATCAACAGCCTCTAAATCACTGGCTTCAACCATAGGACCACACTACCTCGCCTTTAGCTTCCTCGCCCCTCCTTCCTCTGTACCACCCTGGAGTGTCCTTAGGCCTTGTTTGGCTAAAGTATACACATGGCATGAGTAACTGAAGCCACCCAGGGCTCCCTGGTGCAGTGGCACGAGACGCATACCGGGTTGCACAAGTTGAGAAGATGAAGTGTCCTGTTAACTGTTTACGTGACACTCAATGCCTGATGCATACAAACACACACACTACAGTGGCATAGCTCCAGGGAGATAAATACATCAACACTGCCTTGCACTATTCTTTACTGAAAATGTAGGAAACTTATCAGCCATTGATTTAGGGGAGATGACTTTCCAGATTTTTTGATAAGTTGACACTGATACGTCTTAATTACTTCAATCACTCGTGATTTTTTCTACCATTAAAAGAGAAAGGTTTGCTTCAGCTTGACCACTGCACTATCCTGTTAGTACTTGGCTAATTGTTTTTGTAGTCCTCCTTGAAAGGGACTGTTTCCATTTTCCTCCCTGTTGCAGCTTCTTTGGTCCTTTCTGAACCCCATAATAGAGAATAGCACAATCCCCCAAAGGCAAGTAAGAGTTTAATGTGCAGATTGATGACTCTTTGTGGTCACTTGTTTGTAAATGTTTCCATCGGGGTTAAACAGATCCCAAAGTAGTACCATGTAAGGCAGTGTACATATGTGTGCAAATTGCAGATTCATTACAGCTGAGAATCCCTGTGCTGCAAATGAATTTGGTGGGATGGGATGAGGGTGGGAGGGTGGTGGTAAGTGTATTCTGGTGTGGGCAGCAATGATGGTGGTCTCTGACTGTCGATGCTCTCCCCCTTCTTTCCCTCCGTTTACTCCCTCATTCCCAGTACCCTGCCATCCTCAGCCCATCTGTTCCTGCTTGGCCTCTCCGGCTCTCCCCATCAGGTAGACCCGAGCTACTGAGTGCACGTCTCATGGTATCTGAATTAGCCAGGCAGAATGTGTGTGTGTGTCTGTGCATGCACATGTGCATACACCGACACATTCATTTTTAAATGTCTAAAGTGTTTGATAAATGAGGCCTGCCAGTGTCATTAAATGGCTTTCAACTTGCCTCTGAGCAGATCAGCTCAAATGAAAATATTTAGCATGAAGAAGTACAGCGAGTACATGCTGTACGCTTCAAATACAGACAGACAACATGAACAGGTGATATCAAATGGTATAACATCCTAATGCAATTTGTTTCTGTTGCAGATCTGCTTGCTAAAATATTATTTTAACACACACTTTATAAGCAGTTTTGACTCTTAGAACCCAGGCAGTAAGTTTATGTCACAAATTCTTGCTTGCTTGGTGGGTATGGAAGGCATCAATTCTCACTCTAACTCACTTGAACATATAATCTAAAGATACTTGCCCACAGTGTAGCTTTACTACCAAGTACTGTATATTGAACTTTTATCATTCAAACAAAAAGACTAGCAGACCGACAGGCCAGATTAATCAGTTCCACTCATATTTAGATTAAGCAAATGGAAAGTATTTTACCTCGATTATTTGGAAAAGTACCTCACAAGGTGGTCCACAGCATGAGTTTAGAGAGATGATTAGGTTGATAGTCCAGAACTGTACAACCTCTCTCAAAAGTGGACATTATATGGTTTTCCCAGGGTTTGTGGTCAGTTGTGAAATCCCAGTCCACAAAGTGCCTTTGCAGTGTTATTGTTTTATAACAGAAAAGGATAGAGGTGAATGGAACAGGCACTCCTGAGAAGGCAGTTAGGTGTGGTGTGGAATCAGTTTGAATTTTTTCCTTTCATCCTTTGATACAAAGGTCACTGTTTGGGAACCTAATGTGTTTTATTGTCCAAAGGAATTGTCTTGAGGTCTCATTTCAGAGTAATATTTCCTAGTCTGGACCTTGTCTTTTTACATCAAAAAGCTGAAGTGAAAACTTCCCCTTTGTCTGGGATCTGATTACCGACCATGAGTCATTTTTATAATGTGCCAGCCTCTCCTGTCAGGATGTTTTTGTTCTAATCCCTTTCACTTAGTCCAAGCTATGTCTGCTAGAAAACATTGCCCAGTTATTACAGTATACATTTTCATATTGCCTCCCTAAATGTAATTCAAACTGTGGTTGCCTTTGTGTTTTAGATTCACACTAGCCAGCAAGGTATTTGGTGGTACCTTTGATGCAACAGCTTGAAAATTGTAATGTGCCGGATTTGCTACTGCTTTTGTTATCCCGAGTCATTCTAAACTCAGTGTGATATCAAAACGTTCCATTAAGTCTATTTATGTCCAGGTGCATGTCCGCCATTGCTCTTTATGTATCATCTAGCACTTTAATAGTTACAAAGTCTTCAAATTTGTGAAGCACAACTACATGTTAGTCAGATGTGTTTGGGTGTTTCATGGCCTTAAGGTTTTCATTAGAACCAGAGTGAGTGTTGTGTCAGAAGGTGGTCTCTGTGTTGGCCCCAGTGACGGCATGTTTGAGTCAGTTGTGATGTTTTCGTATACACAAGAAAACATGTTACTGCTAAAAATCAAGTTCAATTAGTAAATCATAGAATGAGTTTACATCATCTGAAATTACCTGGTAAATATAAAATGTATTATTGTACGTGCAGGTTCTATCATCTACAGGGAACTTTGGAAACTTTCTTGTGATTATTGTTGTTGTGTTACTGCCAGTGTTGGTTGAATTTTGTATATAATTATTTTGGACACAATGATGCACAGCTGTTAGTTACAGCCTTTTTTTTCCAATCTTACGTCGCTGTCACACCAGATTTCTTTTAAATCTAAACCACGTTCATGGGCATGTGTAAAAACCAAAAAATAAAAAAAGAAATGTATTTGTTGGACATCAAATTGTGTTTACTTTTCGTGAATCTGGCTGTTTTACCCAATTAATGCAGAAATCATCTAACAACATGCTTGCAAATACAGTTTGCGTGTGACTGAGCAATTGTGTCTCCGGCCTCAGACCTCTCTCCATGGGGTTCATCTCAGACGAATAGGGTCACTGGCCCGCCTGCCACTGTATGTCCCATTGCCATTACTTAAACCCTCTGTCACATTGACACATGGACAGACTGGCTGTCTCTCTTATGGTCTGAAACCTGCAAATGTCTTGCATACATAGAGCAGTTTGCACAAGAACACAAAACATGCAAACAGTTGCAGGCCTATTACCACTAAGTACTCAAAAACATAAACACTGCTTCATTATCTTCATACTCCCCCCATAGCCATTTAAAGCAGACAACAAATTAATGAAAGTCAGTGGCCATAAACACAGGGTACATGTTTGTACTTTCTTGTGGGAAAGATCATTTTGTAAATAATTTAAGAAACAAAGGATAAATCAGGGCAGTTTAAACCCAAGTTTATCTTCAGCTAATTGCAAAGATACAGAAGTGAATTTTTTTGTTCAGTCCCCACTGTACTACATTCCAGATGCTGATAGCAGTATTGGACCACCAAGGACTTTTAGTATACTTACATGACTGATGCTTTAGATGTACAAAGTCTCTGAAAAAATGTTTCCACCTGCTGCTTATCCATCCTCTTCTTGTCAAAGACAGTGTTTTATCTGTCTGGTGGTGTCTTATATTTATCAGTTCTACAAGGATTTTATTTTAGACACTGTAATAAAATTTTAAAAACAAATTTACAACATCAGTGCCACTGAGTCTTAAACAGCCGAACACATTGGCAGCCTGTATGTTTTTAGAACTCTGTCTTCATTAAAAAAAAAAAAGTTCCAATGAAACCAATAAATTTGTTTAAACTAATAAACTATAAACTATATACTATTGTAGGTAGTAAAGAGTAAAAGCTAAAGCTTTTGTTCTAAAAATACTCATTGCTAAACAGAGTTTTTATTCATACCCATATGTCATATCAGTATGAACTATGTTCCATACTGATACTGTTCATAATTGCGTAGATTGCCATTGCATTTGATAAAAACATTAGTGGACCACAAAAGCATTAATTACAACTTGAATTTTTCTTCTAGTGCCACTATTAGGTTGATATTTGTTGTTCTGAGGGAAATATCTTTACAACTTAATTTTACTGGTCTAATTGTTGTGTAACTTGTTTAGAAAGTTTAGGAAAAGATTGTGGTTCAGGGTTCAAAAAGCTACAGTATGAGATTTGTATAATTTTTTAAGCTAGCAATAGAATGAGACTTTCAATTCCACTTTGATCCACCTAGTCCCTGCTTCGCTATACTGCCCAGGACTCACACAAAATTACAATAAATAAGAATAATGCATAACTTCCCATGATTTTTAAGACTATTCCACACACAATAGCTACAGAAAATGTTTTGTAACAATCCATTTTAATTGTCATTAGTGCTTCAAAGATTAATGACACTCCCATAAGCCTCATACTGAACCAAGATATTGAACATGGCAAACATACACCTGAGCTTCATCACTCTGTTGTGACTGTGAGTATGTTTTCATGCTCAAATTACCACTCTGCCTATGGAGTCAGTGGACTGCTAGCACTGCTGTAGCTTTGAACTTTTACTTTAATTCTGGGAATCCTGCAAATTAAAATCTGTTGTGCGGTGGTGGAGATAAATCTGATGTCTCTACATTTTGTACTATTTGTATGGCTAGAAACCACTAGAGTAAGTTAGAATGTGTTATGTAATTTTGCTGAACTCACTCTTTAATTTAATGGCCTGTTTTGAACAAGTTTTGTTACAAGCACGACACATCCTAATTGTTAGCAGCAGTATAGGCAAAAAAATAGTGGCCTGCATGAGCAGGTGTTTGACATTGATGCTCATAGATGTACAGTGTATGGTAATATCCTGTAAAACGCTGGCTTTTTCATTCAGCCCTTGGCAAAGGACTATAAAGAAGGAACTGGTTGCCTTGCCAGCACCAAGCCACAACTGGAATCAGTATTCTTTAAACACAATGTCTTTGATTAGTAAGGTTGTTATGATTTTACAGGCCAAGACATAGAAGCCATGTGGCATGTTTCTTATTAAGATGCTAAATGAACTGAGCCTTTATTTTCTTGTGGTTCACTGTGGCCCACCAAAAGAACCCTCTGAATTCTGATATCCAAGGGAGAATTGACCAAACTCTACAATACTGGTGAGATAAACCAGATAGAAGATTAGAGGACAGACTGATTATAAATCATTTGTGCACCCACAGTGCAACATTCAAATGCGTTTCAACACTTGTCTTTCTTTGGGAATGTGGACTTTTTTATTTCCAGTCTTTCACAACCTGTGGCCTGCATACTGTTTCAAGAAGAAAGAGACTGCCAAGTATCACTGTGTACTCCAAATATTTGTGTGCGCAACTGGACAGTGCTGTTGCGGTTGGATCGCGTCAGTAATGTTCACTCTTGAACTCCCTTCATATTTTACACGGTGCTGTTATTCAATAAATATAATTTGGAAGTTAGTCAACGAAGGGTGTTTCTGTTGTCTGTTGATTTCTGTGTTCTGTTCTAACTGCACAGCATGAACATTTGGCATGCATTATAGCATTTGAATGTGCAATACATTTGAATTGAATTACCTAATAAATAGAATTAACAATTCAGTGGTATATCTGTCAAAGGTCTGATCAATTTGTGGATCTATACCAGTGACTGGCAGGTGCTGAAGTTACTTTGTACATGCTGCGTGCATCCATAACACCTGACAAATATTCTGCATGCATTTCAGTCAGACACTTAACTAATTGTCACAATTATGTAACCCAGACACCAGTCACCAGTAATAGAGGACCCAAATGCAAGACATATGTGGGAGACAGGTGGACCAACCCAATCTTCTAAAAATGACATTCCTATACGCAATCACGATTACGTTTTTATGAGACACATAATTGCAACCGGACTACGTTTTCTGTCAACATAATGATCATATGTTCACAATTAACATAAATGACAACTCGCAAATACTTTGATAATTAACATATTAATTAAATGTCCACAGGCAATGTATTTTTGCCTGCCAAATTATCCGATCCACAACATCCCTGTTTCTCTTCCGTAAAAATAAAATATTTGATCTTGCAGTTCAACATGCCAGTACATGACTCCAACTTTATTAACGTGTTTTATGGTTGGGTTCAGGCATTCACAGCACTGGTGTGGGATCAGGGAAAGATTGTGGGCTGGGTATTAGCGAAAAATGTAAGTGTAAATTTAAACACATCTGTCTCTAACCCTGACCAAAGTATTTTTAATGCCTAAACCCTAACCCTAACCCATGGGTAGGCAACCCTGGTCCTAGAGAGTCACAGCCCTGCTTGTTTTCCAACTATCCATGTACAGCACACCTGATCCAGGCAATCAACAGTGGCAAAGGCAAGGATAGGTAAACAAGCAGGGCTGCGGCTCTTGTTGAACAGGGTTGCCTACCCTAACCCTAAGTAGTTTTGTTGAATAGGAATGTAATTTTTAGGGTTTTAGGGTTGTGTGGTCAATTAAAGATGCTAACTTGTATCCTGTACTTTCCTGTAGAACCAAACTGCAATTACAACTATGTTTTTGAGAACAGTTCTGTGAAAGGTTGGGTTTTGGCATGAAAAGTATTTTGGTTAGGGTTAGCGTTGAATCAAAAAGAGGCAAGGGTGAAGATAAGCTTGGGCTTTGAAAAAAAGTCGTAATAAAGTGCTAGAAAGTAGAGACAAAAGGGGAGCAGATGGAAACAGAGAGCAGTGAGTACAAATACCAGAAGGCATGTGACTCTGGAAGTTGAGTCAAATGGGAGCTGGACACTTTGGATGGATGGCCCAGGAGTTCAGGTGGGCGGAGGAGCTGGACACCTCAGGCAAATGGCCTGGGTACTGAAGCACAGAACAGTTGGTGACCTCTGTCAGGTTGTAAAGTTGATGGGGCTGGTTGGGATGGCAGTTCAAGTACCTGAGCTGCTTGGGAGTTCAGTAACGTTGCAGTGAAGCTGGAGGCCAGCTGCAAAGGGGAAACCCTCTGAAGACTCCTCTGGAGGTGGAGCAGGAGGCAGGCACAGAATCCCCCCACAAGGATGAACAGGAGGCCACAGTGAAGGTGGAAAACCCTCAGGAAGAGAATCAAGAGGACAGTTTTTAAGAATGAACCTTTCAGGAATGTAAACAGGAAGCTATGAAGACATATCTTCTATAGCAAATAGCCGAGAGGCTGGTGATGAAGGCGCATCCTCTCAGATGGACCTACTTCTGTGAAACTGGAGCCTGGAGTTCAGAACAGGCCAATGAACTGGTAAGGAACAGGGGTCACGGAGGCAGATGGACGACTGGACAGGAAAATCCAATCAATCATAGGATCCATGGCGTTGGCGATACTGACTGACCCAAGAGCAGAGTCAGCAACAGATGGGCATAATTGAGACCAGCCAACTCATGGCCACAGGAAACTTTAGTGAAGACCGCCAAGGTCCAGTTCAGGAATAGGTGTGGCATTGGTTGACTCAAGCCCTCAGACAGGTTTGAAATCTGTATGGGTGTGACCAGGTATGTGGAGGAACACAATATAATGTGTCACTTAAGGAGGATGTGAAGGTAGTGGAGAGCGATAATATTCAAGATTACGCAAGATTCAAAAACCTATTAATCCCAGAAGGAAATTTTTCAATAGTGAGAAGCTCCACGTTATGATGAGGAGCATTGTCAATCTTCACTGATTTAATTGGATATTGCTAAACATACATCAATGAGGGGTGGAACAGCTTCCAAATCAGCTGATACAAATGTGCTTGGCTTGAACACTGCTTCATCCTTATCTAACACAACTTATGTTAAGTATCTGTATTGTTACATCTGTTTCTTCCTCTTCAGTTCTGCAGTCAGAAATGCAATCACTCATATACTTGCACACACATGTATATGTTCATGGGCACTGTGGTAAAATATAAGATGCAAACACTTTGGACACATACTCTATTATCTCTTTTTTAACCAACAAGAACTTGGTAGCAGTTCTGGGCTGGTGCTAGCACTGGTTTAAAGTGGGTTGAACCTGGGAACCAAGAAATGGTTTGCTTTTCTATGGGCTAGAGAGTGACTATAGGGACACATCATTACATTGTGTCTCTCCCTTCACAACTAAGGCTAAGCACGAGTGTTTCTCTTTGTGAGCCTAAACTCACATCCAAACACTCCTCATCCAGCACCAACTGTATGTGCTGCTCGTTGCAATAACTGTGTACGTTTGAATTGATGTTAGAAATTACCTTAGCTTTTGCTTTAATGTAGGTAATTAGCAATAACTTCGCTTTAGCAATCACACTGCAGTCAAAAATATAATAATAATAATTTATACATTGATTTTTATCTTTACAACAAAGCTTCAGTCAATCTTGTTAGTCACGATAGTGTTTTGTCGATCTAGCTAACTTTGGACAGCTACTGTACAGCATTATTTGGTGACCACATTATTATGGTATGTGACAGTATAGTTATCCACAGTCTCAGATACATACTTCTATTTTACTTCAGTTACTGCAAGCTACAGCTGATTTGTCACTGCTGCAGACCACTAGTGTAGGCGGAAATGTAACTTGAGAGCAAAACATGAAAAACTGAGAAAATTCATAGCATTTAATAGAAAAGGCATAGTCTCCCAGATCAACTTCATGCTGAACATCCTTAAATCACTACTGCTGCTGCCTCATTAGCTGGCACCATAGGAGAGGAAGTCATATTTTAGCAAATGTTTACATACCCAAGTGTGACAACTTTACCAGTGGCCAAACACAGAGGTGTCATGTGTTTGTACCTGTCTTTGTTGAATGCTTAGCAACCGGCGGTTTAGTCATTTATGACTCTTGTAGATCCACACGTCTAAATTATTTTCCATCATACCATGCAGTCCAGTCCAAGGACTCTCATTCACACTATAAACTGCTGATGGATTGCAAAACATTTTGTTTTTTGTAGAGCTAGTGTGCAGCCTTGATTTCAAAGAAAGTCTGGTTCTGATAGTACAGTGTAACATTAGCAAAGTTATGTTTAAGCAGTTTGTTGTGCAGCAGTTGTGATGGCTTGCGTGTAAAATTATTCAAATGTTCAAATATGTCTCTGCCATTTACACAGTTTTGCCCTGTGGAGATGGTAAATATTATACCACTAGTTTGACATTCTGGGTTCACTGTATTTGCAGTCACCTTCTTTATACTGTATTTCTGGCCTGGTTGTGTACTTTTCAGACAGACAGGATTTTTATGGTTTTTGGTACTATTTTGTTAATGACGACAGAAACACCCTATACCCAGCCACTGGCCATTATTTATTGCACAGGCTCTACAGTTTGAAATGTATATTTTCTTGTTCTGTGATAGTTAGTATGTAGTCCTTGCAGTCTGACATTTCAAGTTAACAAAATATCATGCTGCATTTTAAAGCCAAATACTATATTGACACATGGATACATAAAGGAGGCAGTGCAGTATACAGATAATGCCAGTGATAATTGTTTAGCAGGTTGTTTGGACTGGCTGTGTGTCTCAGTGTGGAGTCCTGGCTAAATATTTACTGGGCGCTCGAGGGGGTTAGAAGGTATACTTGGCTGGGCTTCTGTCTCAGGTTCAGGAGCAAAGAGATGGAGAGGGGTTTAAGATGGTGAAGTCATCACCACCAACTGATGTCGTTAGCAAGCCGGTGACGCTCCCTCCTGACCCTTTTACCATTTAGGGGGCCCTGGACTGATATGAGTGTTATTGACCCAGAGGCCATGCGTGGCATGTTTGGGGTCTGCAGAATATATCCCAAGCCTTAACCTATACAACAGAGCCAATTATAGCTGCGAAAGGCCAAACAATACAATCCATCAGTCAGGTTTCTCGGGTAAACAGGAATGGGCAGTCCATGTTGGGGTGTAAACTCCAAATCCCAGAGAAGCTAAGGGTCATTGGAGCTGTTTGATTGTCTTATTGGGGGTTGGAAAAAGAGAGAATGGGAGATTAAAAAAAAAGGGAAAATGTGCATGTGTTTTGTATGTATGTGTGTGAGAGAAAGCGTGTGTGTGTGTGTGTGTGTGTGTGTGTGCTTCAGTGCTCAAACACTACGGGTCTGGAGGTACCGAGACACCTAATGAATGTGTGTTTGTTCTTCAGACCCCACACACCTCTGTTTATTTGAACATGGGATAGTGTTCCTGAGCTGTTTTATCCTCCCTGTGTTTGCCACTTAACACATGCACCGCAGAGTTGGCCTGTGCAGCACTGTGTACCACGTTTAAAAAAAATATTAGTCTGCCTGACAGTAATGATAGACAAACAAACTTTATCTTGTAGTTTATGGATACAGTGTTCCTCTTCATTATAGTTCAGTCTTCATTATGAAGGAGGGTGATAATCCAAACAGCTTCAGTGCAGACGGTGCCAATGGCAATGGGCCGACAGAAGATTGGCGGTCGGTTTAGTGTCAATGATGTGGTGATGTGGGTCAGGGATAGCAGCAGCAGCGGTCATTGCACAGTGGCTACAGCCCAGCCAGACCACCGGGAAGGAGGCCTTCACTTCTTCCCTCAGCCATCAATCACTCACACACACATAAGCAAAGATAGATACAAGCAAACACAACCAGACGCTCATCCTTGCACCTCACCATTACTGTATGTTTAATTTACACCAACAATGAAAAATCATTGTAATTTTCACTATGCTGTGTATTATTCATGCCAGCTCAAGCACTGATTGATGCTGTGTATAGCGTAATGACTAATGTGTATTTTAATCTTCTGTTTATATTTCTCAGTGTTGTTGTGCTCAGTCCTTTAAAATAGTCAGAGACTGAACCCTAAAGACTGCAGTACGCTCAAACAATCTAGTTTGTATTATGTGAAGGCAGAAGTAGCTGTTCTGCTATACTAAAAGGCGGAGGATTACATCACAAAGAGAGGAGAAATACAATGTTCAAAACTAAATAAAGTTGCAAACTGTCTTTTCCTGAAAGTAATTTGTACATACAAAAGTGACATGTACAATTGTGTAAAGAATCTCTCTACACACATGCCAAAAATTGAAATGTTCTCAGATATTTTAAGTTTGTAAAAGTTACAAATATTGTCAGACACAGCGCCTAATTTTGATGTCTGAAAGATGTGGAGGGAAGAGATGTCAGACACTGTTCAGCTGTTTAACAAACCCTTCTAGTGAAACAACAGCTTAGAGCCAGGGTCGCACAGCCTCTTAATAATGTCTGACCTCCAGCTTTATGTTTGTAGATAAGAATGTTTATGTCACATACATCAGATCAGACCCTGTAAGTCTGTAATTCTCCTCAGGAAAATAGAAGTAAAGCTAATCTGCACAGAAATAATATAATTTTCATTGACAATTAGTTGAACACAAAATCTGACCATACAGTTTTATTTCTGTAAAAAAATGTATTTTTTTATTGTGTGTTGTTTACTTAAGGTCATCACAGGCTGATCAGAGACAATAATTATATGAGAGCAAAGATTTATTATTTTGGTCTGGATTAGTGAATTAGTTGTTTCTTAGTTTTTGGATTTGGTTTATTAAAAATGTTCTAATTCATTTGTAAAATAAAACATAGTAGACTGCAGGAAACTATAAAGATATGCACTAATTTTCATATATGCTCGTGGTGCTTTGCAAACAAAAATGCTTAGCATTATAATTGTCAGAAATTGTGAGGTGTCTCTTTGACCTTCAGGACCTCAGCGTGGATGGTTACCTGGCTGTGTGATACAAAAACATGCTAAATATGGATAATATGATGACTAAGGAGACAGATGGGCATTTAGATATAAAAAGGTTGTGTACACATATTGCAGCGATTAGCTGTCCCTGCCCTGAAGCATGACAAGTTTGTGACTTCACGAAATGAATCACAACTGACTGCAGGCAAGTGGCTTCAAGACATCATTTACATCGTCACGTGATTTATCATAGAAGGTACATTGGAACTATTGTTACAAGAATGCATGATCTTTATGACGCTGAGAAGGCTACAAAAGTGAGATAGTTCGCAGAAGCTACTTTCCTTGCACTTACTGGAGACCATACGTTTATAATACAAGTAAATCCTGGTATTTTAAAGTGGCGATTAATTGCGATTAATCGCAATCTGTGACTGTGATGAATGCAGTTACATTTTGAAAGAATTAACAGCAGCACTAATCATGACTGACAGTTATTGACAATTGTATACAGTATGTTTATCTGCCAAATGATTGAAAATTTGTGATTTTTGATTAAATGGAATTTTATCATGTTTTATGAGGAAATGTACATACAGTATATCTAAGTTGAATGTATTGAATTGTAAAGTGTTCTTTACTAACTTACACACACACACACACACACACACACACACACACACACACACATGCACGCACACAGAGGCTGGCCTGATGTAGCACCTCTTTAATTCACGCCACTTGCTATTATTCAGTCTTGGTGTGATAGTATTCGTAGAGAGTTGTTCCTTCTGAGTCTTTCAGTTGTCTGAAACACTCTACTTCAGTGCAAGGCCTTATTGCCCACCCAAAGAGGTTATAAGGATTCTCGACTGCCCTCTTTCTCCCTAAGTGGGTGGTCCTCTGGGGTATGGCTGAGACACAGGTGGAGCATTGTAGGGGTGCTCACAAAAATAACCCCCCTCACCAACAACCCCTCTCCCCACCCGTTTTTTGCCACGCCTGTTCTGCAGAAAGGTGGACATAATTTTGCAGAACCCTTCATTAGACCGTTAAGGCACTAAACACTGAAGGTGAAATGTTGATATACAATATACTGCAATAAGCAAAAAGGAAGAAAGTTAAACACTGAAACATGTTTAATTTGCACAATACAGCATTCTTTGGCCATCTGAGGCAATGATTTCTTATTTGATGGTTTCTAATGTGCCATGATAACAAGGGGCTCGTAAAATGTAATAGCTAATAAATTTTTTTTTTACCACAAATGCATTGGGTAACAAACTTGTGTTATGTCAAAAAAAAAAAACAACCTTCCGCTACAAAAATATTCCCATGATCTGGTTTTGTATAATCATAGTTCTGCTAAATGTGTTTTCTAACGTTTACATGGTAGGTTCAGTGCACCCTATCTGTTGTTTGGAACCCTGCAAACCACCAGAAAGATGTTGACATATGGCAGCTCTGGTGTAATGCACAAGGCATGGATTACTTGGGGCCATAATAAACAGGAGCATAAAGAGGGGTCTGTGCAGAGGGGTTGCCCTGTGAGGAGTGACTCTCCTCGGACCTCTTTGTCTTAATATCAGTGGGTCTTTCTCCACCTTTATGAATTACTTCAATCCTCTGCTTAGGTAGGGATGCAGGACTTAATCACACTGTCATCTTGTACAACTGGACTGTGTGACTCAGTTGCTAAGAGGCTGCCAGCCACCTGCTCATATGTGTTAACAGAGTGATTGATAGTCTGATGGTCTGGAGGGCAGTGATGAAGATAGACAAAGAACAACTTTTAAATTCATGAAATATCTACATTATGAAGGAAAAAAAATTTTGTTGTGCAAATTAATTCATAATAGACATATATTTGTGCAGCAATACAGCAGGTGCTCCCTATAGTGAAACTGCAGTGCTAGGATGCACAAAGACTTGGCTGTGTGCTCCATCCACCTGTACTTAGGTAAAGAGATGCCAGAATTTCTGATTCAATGAACCATTTATACAAGGTCATGTAACATAGCGGCCTGCATGCTTTCCACCTGTACATCAATGCAATGCGCACTGTGCAACAAACATTAAAAGCTTCTTAAATTTACGTTGATCGTTTGACTGCATGGAGCCATCATTAAGATCAATGACTTTGGCAACATTACCAAGCACGCAGTGACAGGTACTTCAGACAATGACTGGAATGTGGACAAATCAGCCAACTTCATGTGAGGCTAAATAGCCATTATCTGAGTTCCTATCCTCTGACGTCTCACATAACTTCCTGCTCAGATCTTTGCGAGAGCCAGATGGTTACATTGGCCACTGGGGATTGCAAGAAGCCCAGAGAGACAGTTTTACAATGTGCAATTACAGAACAGATAAACTAAACGCTCAACAAAGCAAGGCATTTCCAGATCCCTGACTTCTAGACTTTGATAAGGAGCAAGGAGCATTCCTTGGCCAATTTACTGTCTTCAAAATTGAAATACCAGTACTAATGAAGACTGTAACTGTAGCTTGAATGGGAGATTGTTGTCTCAGTTTAATGAGAGCAGAACACTGTAGATATACTGTAAAGCATGCTTCACTGATCCATCAATGTGTGCTTAAAAAGCTTTGCAAAGCACTCAAAGCTGTACAATTTGTTTTGTGCTTGGTCACTTGCCAACTGATGCTAAAGGAAATAGTTTCTTAAGCAACCAATGAAGAGGCCCTCGCATATTGCTACACTCTGAGTTCAGCCTGTTTTGTTCCACATTAACATTTCAGAGAGAGATCAGGCGCCTGCCCTCTGCGCTTTACCCCAGGGAGCAAGAATCCCCCACAAACTGACACTGATACAATCTCCAGGTAATGGCTGCCTGCCTGCAAGCCGGAGGGTGTCTGAGGATATACTATGTGTGTATCTGACTTGAGGAGGTACCCAGCACCACTGGTGTGGTCACAGGGCAAAGTTCACTCAGAAATGTGTGGCCTGGGGTCGAGGGGCACTATGGCCTCCGTTAACCGTGAGGGTAGAGTTTCAACCTCTACCCTCAGTTTCTTCTCTTTCTCCAGGCTACTCTGCCACTTACATTTCTCACCATGACATGCATTATGACCCCCACCTTTAGTCAGGTGACAGAGGCTTGATGGAGGTGAAAAAAGAGCAGATAACAAAGCAAGGAGTTAAGAAACAAAATTAGATAGCAATGGTGCAGTGCTTTAGACGTGTTAAATTTGATCTAGAAGAAGTCAACATGAATAGAAAAGAAGTGCTTTGTAAAAACTTTTATGTTGGAGGGAGTGTGCTGGTGTTGCTATTGTATAAAAGCAAAATTAATATAATATAATATTAGACTTATAATGATGATTAGTCTTAGATACATTTAATAAATGTACTTCTAACTCACTAATAGTCCATTTAACTGTCATCTGTAGCTCCCTGTTGCTTTGCTGATTAAAAATGCATACAAATAAAATGAAAAATATCTGTTGCCATTGTTCAAACCATCCAAAGTTTAAACCACAGTTTAAATAAACAAATGGTAAGTGTACGGTCTTGTCATCAGCTACAATATTAAAATGTTTCTTGATTGTGTAGAATGTAGCTTTTCTTGTTGGCATATGCTCCTAAACACATCTTAAATGTACAGGGCTATTCAGAAAGTTTTCAAGCATACTGCTGGAAGATCTCACTACAGCTGACTCACAGGCTAGCAAGCTCCAAATCCCTGCATTAGCTAGGATGTTGGTAAAGCACCAATCAGATCATAAGAACATGTTTTTTGTGGATTTTAGCACACAAGCTTCTCTGTCATTGCGTCTGCATTATTTACTTGTGTGAGCCCCACTCTTGTCTGCGTTGCTGCTCAAGGACACTGTAGTGGGAGCCGAGGAGGAGCACACAGCGGCACACAGGAAGCCTGCTATAGAAGAAGAAATCAGAGGAAGTTGAACGTGAAGGTTCAACTGATTTTACAATGTGATTTCACAGTTTCTGTATGTAAACATCAAACACCATGTGTGCAGAGTTCATTTTATACTTATGTAGCTTTGAGAAAGTATTTGGATCAGGGTTTCCTTTCAACCAATAAGAAAATCACCAACAAGGAGTCACACAGTAGCACAACACTTATTTTCAAAAGTCAGCAATCATGTGCCAGTCCTGCACAACAGCTGCGATGACATATACTGCCATTAAAAAATGTATTTCAAAAAAGTTGATTTGTATTTATTGGATAATTTTTCCGCGCAGTACGGAAGCCATTATCAGCAAATATGAGTCGTGTGTCCCAGTGGCACATTGTGTTTGCTAATGCACATTTATCAATTTAAAAGACTAACTGGTCATTAGAAAACACTTTTGTGATTATGTTAACACAGCTTAAAACATTTTTAAACATTTTCATGAAAAAACAACATTTCTAAGCGACCCCAGACAGAGCATTTTTGGATTTAAAAGTTTAGCTTTGGGTAGTGACACCTTCATATAAGCAGTTATTTAAACATTTATCAAATAAAATCTACATAACATTCAGAATCAGATAACATCTATCTGTGGGTTTGTTACTGGCTACCTGCTTCTTATTAAAAGCATAATTTGATCCATTGTTGCTATAAAAACATCAATTTTAAAGGAAAGATCTGTGTAAATCTACCAGTGGAATCATCCAACACAGGAGCACAAATTATTATAAAACATTTTAAGTGTCCACAAACACAAGCTTTTCACTCTCTAAAATCACAGTGACAGTTTTATTGGTGATCTGTTCTGCTAATTTATGACATTAATTGGTGCATCCCACAAATATGTAAACAGACTCATACACACTCATACTGACACACACGTATACACATTCTCAGCCGGACCTGTTTAAGTGTTCCCCAGACAGCATGTGATCCTCAGACAGGACAGTGCTTCCTCTACTAGTAGTCAGGTCTTGTCTGAGGGATCAGTCTGGCGAGGTCATCCAGACAGAGGGAGAGACGATCTCTCTCCTTTATGATGCTCCTGAGCCTGGTCTGAAAAATGTTGTTTTTTCACTTCTGTCTGGTCTGATGTTACTAGCAAATGTTGTTGACATCTTTTTCATCTCTTGTGTCCATGTTTTTCTGTGCTTCAGTTTAATGTTTTCCTGAACTTTACTCTGATTCAGCCTTTCCTTTCCTGTTAATTTACACCTTGCTGTACTCTTTCTTTTCTGTTTTAGAATCGTTTGCACTAATTTTATATGTTTTATAATCTGTCTAAAATCATTAACATTATGCAGAGTTCTCTTTCTTGGTTTTTGTGCCTTTGCAGTTTTGCCTCCTCGCCCCTCTCTGTCTCGCTCCCTGTGTCTCTGTCTCACTGTTGGTGTTTTTCTGAAAAATAACAAGGTCTGAGACTGTTCGTGTGCATGTGTCTCGTGCTGGCTGCACAGGCTAGATGGGCCGGCTGCACTGGGCGCGCTGGGTTGGCTTCTTGTGTGGTCCCCCGGCAAACTTTATGATTTATTCAGCTAAAGGCAGAGGAGCACGACCCCCAGTGACCACAGAGAGAGAGCTGCACGTGGGTTTAATGATTTCACCACAAAAATGTCTGCTATGGCTGGGCCTGCATGGAGCTCAACACCCCCCTTATGGCTGAATGGTGGGGAGGGGGGTTTGAAAAGAGAGCTCGGCTGACCATCCTGACTCAATACAAACGCTTACCACTACTACCTACTTGGAGGGATTATGAGGGAATAAGAGGACAGAAGCTACATCCTACTGCCATGTTCCAAATGTTTAAAACTTCTGTCTTTGAACAGTGATTCATGTATGTGTGCTGTTACTCTTTATCATGCATTCGTCTGTTTTGCTCTCTTCATCTCAGCCCCCCCTCCTGAGTCTCGTAGCCAGTGGGAGATTTGAGAGGCATTATTGAAATGTGGACACTGGGGATGATGTAACCAAGCTTTCAAGAACAGGGAGAGGGGTAGAAATAATAGAGGGGGGGCAAGTTTGGGGTGGGGTGGTGGATGGAGGGAGGTATTTGGCATATTTTTCTCTGCTGGTGTCCAGGTCTGCTGGCTCAAGAGAGTGACTGCTGTGGGCTTGGATCTGGATGCTACGCTTGGTGCTGCTTCTCTCTCTGTCTGTTTGGCTACAAGTCCCCAGAACAAGATGATGTCATTCACAGGGATTTGTGAACATTCTTGATAAAGAGACAATATCACGGGGACGAGCCTAATTATGCTGGCTGCATGAGTCAGACAGCTAGACCACTCCTCTTTCTGATTCAGGAGAGCTTGGCCCATCTTAGTGCTTCGAAGTGTTTCTACAGCAAAGAAAGATTTCAATAACACAATAATATATTGATAGGATGGGATTTTTTTTCCAGAAGTAGCGAAATCGTTTGTGTTTTTCGTGTGTATTCAGTAATTACTGTAGCTGCCTTTAAAGAACCTCATTTGTCATACGTCAGTTTCTGGGCTAAACATTGCTGCTTGACAGAAGTCCATGAGTGAGTAACACTGAACACTTTTATACATGTGGATGAAAAATTTTCACAAAAGTGCCTGTTTTGACAGACTTTAGTATTTTAGGGGAGCTAAAACCATTAGCTCATTGATTAACAATAATTTTTATAGTCTGTACTGATCAGATCAGTCCTGTGTAATTCGTGTTTTCATAGTAACTAGTTGTTTTGTTTGTTATTTTTATGATAACCAATTATTAAGTTAAGATGCTGCGAACTATCTTATATTTATAGTTCAGCCTGTTGCTAGTTTGAACCTTTTGGTTCTGCTGAGTACACAATATGGTCACTACAAATTAGCATTATTTTTAAGGTTAGTACCTCAACAACCACCTGCACTTTTTGCTTCATGTTTCTGCAGCTTTACTTGACTTGATTTTGATGTTCACTTTCACCACTGAAATAAGTTCAAATTCAAAAAGAAACCAGCAGACACTGGCGCTGATGTGCAACAATCAACCAAAAGAGTCTTAAATATGTCGGCTATGCCACAAAGTCACTGAGGATAATTCTCTGTGGTGACTAAGAGACTCCTTTACATCATACACATTGGATTCATCATTAATATAACGTTGATTAGTGCTTGGCGGCACAGTCACTGAAATGTATACATGAGTTGTAGCTTAAAGAAGAAATTATTTTAGTCAATAAATGTAGTAATATTTAGTGACACAAATTCAAGTCAGGTCATTGTTGCACAACTTTCATTTGAATTATTTACATTTTCAGTTTTTAAAGCTTTAATGATTCATTTAAACCTCTACCGTACAGAAGCTCTTGCGGGGCCGTATCACTTACATCACAGCAAGTTTTAGTTTCTGTTTGCATGAATGCCTCCTGACAGGGTGAAGCCGTATCAAACCAGTCACCGTTACAAGCTCATTCCACAACCCCAGGAGGGATTACACAACGGTCAGCGCATGGTGGGTGTGACACACGCTTCTCCATCAACTCCAGGCTTAGGGCTCACTGTGAGTAATGAGTCCACCCAGCAGAACCTCAGCACACACCCAGGGCCCAAGGAAATGTATGTGCTCACCATGTCTGGTATGATAACCCCCCTCCTCGACTAGCCAGGAACAGAAACTCATATCTGCTGCTCCGTCTTTGATCCTCCACAATCCCTCCCACAAAACATATTCTGTGGTTTTCAGTCAAGCTATGTAAGGTTTAATGGCTTATTTCCAGTAGCATCGCATAGGTCTACAATAAACACGCAAATGTACACAGAGACACACATATACTGTCGGTCTCACTCGCTTCTGTATCTCTGTATTTTTTTCTATCACATACGCTGCCAAGTCCAAGACATAAATCAGTATGACTCAAAATGCAAAGAAAACATTGACCCAAAACATACAGAGATGATGAAGGCATTTATTTGCTCAGCGATTCTGTGATGCTATGTGAATGGGTTGTTTGCAGAGAAAATGGAGGTGAATTAATTGATGTGCAGACAGTGTAATTTAAGGTCCATTGGACCTATTATAGTCAACTAGGGATTTCTTGTGGTATAGCTCCTGGATTAGCTGCTTAGCAGACCTCCATTACTGTGTGACACTGAGAGAAAACGCAGAAAAGGTTAAAAGTTGGGAAAGTTGGGAGTTCCACTTACTCAAATAAATTCAGTAAGCAAGAGGAAAATTGAGGGGATAAAGGGTGGAAAGGATGAACATCCAGCGAGTGGCAATGAGGCAGCTCTTGTTCGTCTCCCATTTTTCTCGGTCTCACCTCTTGTCCTGTTTTCCTCCTCCCTCCTCTCTTCCTCATGCTCCTTGGAAGGATTTGGTAATACCATTTGGTTCCAAGTGTGACATATCCTCACTCTCCTTCTCTCCGATCCTCCCTTTCTTAACCCTCCTCCTTCTGCCACCCTGTCCTTCTTTAAAGAGCGTTTGTTTTGGGCCCTGTCACCACCACGCTCGTGTGGTTTCAGCCACGATGGTGGCGAACCGTCACTTGTTAATTACTGCACTCCTGATGAGTCACAGAGGGAGTGAAGCTGAGAGAGTGGCGTTCTCCGCTATTTTTGGCCCCTGACATCGGCCCCATAAGAGACTTTCCCCTCTGTGCTTGCCCCTCTCTGTCCCTCTGATCTCTGGACCTCCTCAACAGATGAAACAAGCACTTTGAGGAGGGCCTCACTCACTGGACTCGCTCTTCAGGTTGCTGCCATGGTGTGAACAGCCGCCTGTTTTGTTTTGTGTCATACTCTCAAACTTTCATACTCACTGTGTTTGGGTTTGAAGGTCTCTCTCGGCAGGTCCTCCGTGTCCTTTGAGTTATGACAAACATTATTATGCTCTCTTTCACGTTATTTCAGAACCCGCAGCCAGAGCAGATTGCATGTTTTTCCTAGAGCAGTGGTCATATGGCCAGCCAGTGTTTTAACAGCTGTAATGAGCACTCAACATTAACCACTTTACCATGGAGAGAGAAAGATTGGCTATGGATGAGTTTTTATTAATGGAAAAAGAATGGCCATAATAGGATTTGCTTATTCTTTGTGTTTTAGGTGATTTTTTACACTGAAATTATTTCATAGAAGACGCTTTTATGGGTGATGTGGAGGATGTTCGCCTAAATGTTGGTGTCTACATCAAGTTATTATTCACAAAAAGTATCCAGGAGTCATCTGACTGGTGGGAGTTCTCCATTTCTTAATGTTTATTGGTTGGAGACTAGAAAAAACATCCTCAGGGAGAGAGTGTTTGCCATTACAAATTTCCATTTGTCACTGATGGAAATAACCACATTTGTTTCAATTTCACAAAGACACATGGGGAGTAGTAAAAACTGTACACACTGTTTTAGGCCACCACAGCATGACCCAAATTAGACTTTATGTGCCACTTTGTAATGACTAGCTATGGGCCCAATTTTACCCTTGACAAGATTTAAATAAGGACTCATTTGCTCTGGCTTCAGTGTAGGTAGCAAAGCAGCAGGCCGGCTGGCCGAACATGTGCTCTCAGCCGGAGCAATCTATCATTACCAGTGTAATAAGGGGAACTGGCTTCTTTCTGTCTTACAATTGAGTACAAAATGAATGCTTCCACACAAAGTGATAATCATCAAGGCTTGCCAAAGGAGAGGCTGCCAGAAATGCACTACTGCTTTCTTTTTCTGTTTTATCCCAGTGGGTTAGTGGGGCTCATCGTTGGCCGACTGCTGTCTAATTTAGTGCTGACATCAACAATTGAGTCATAGTGTGTCAAAGTGCCGCTACTGGTTTTCATGAGGATGTAAAGATTTAGGGTGCTTGTTTTGTTTTCCAATGGCTGTATTTATGTTTGCACAATTTACCTCTCCTAACCAATCTGTTCTCTCTTCCTGTGTGGATTGTGTCTTTGGTTTTGTTAATGGTGTCCTTAAGATCTGCCTCTATTCTTAACGCAGCATAAGTCACGTGGCTTATGTCTCACCTGTTTGGCGGCACCTAGAATTTACTTGACATCCTCCTGGATCCATACTTAATAAAAGTATGCTTACAATTGATCTGTCTTTATACATTTGAGTCAAGTGAGGTTTAAACATACAGGACTGCATATACTCTACAGGTTCTAAAGACTTTGTCCAAGATAATTTTGAACTACTGAAGCATCCTTAAACCCCTTTTTCCGTCCCTGCAAAAGCTGGTGTCGAAATATATCAGAGGAGGGAGTCTCAAGTCACAATGTTCAAGTCTCAAGCAAGTCCCACGTCTATGTGGTGTGAATCAAGTAACTCAAGTCACCTGAATGATTCGCCTTAAATGTTTAATGAATTACAAATAAGACAACACAGGTATAGACAATAATGCATGATTCAGTAGTTTTCAATTAGTATATATATTTTTACTCCACATTCATCATATAGTAAAAATCTGAGGAGTGGTATCCATATGAAACTGATAATATTACTTTTATCAAGACTATATTGTAAAATGTATTGTCATGTTTAAAGTTCAGGAGTGGCACAGAAAGTATGACTAGCAATGAATGGGCAGATGTGACTTTAATTGGTGCAGCTCCTACATGTAAGTACAGTAGAAAGAAAATGGCACTATGTGCAGCTTCCTGGTTTTCTGTAGTAATTGATCATGAAATGTGATCTGGTCTTCACCAAAGCCACAGATATCCAACAGACACAATATTTCTAAGCTGATAATGATGATATTTCTTTATTGTCTTTATTGAACACACCCATTAAACACACAGAGTGATGGTGGAAAAAGTAAGTGAAACAGTTTCTGTCAGCAATGACTTCCACCAAGCATCATCAAACCTCTATGAGCTTCAGCTCGTGGACAGTCACCCTGACATTATCCTGTAGGATACCTTTGTAAACTTGAAAATGCTTTTTTACTTCTTTGATGGCAAGCTGTCCGGGCAGCAGGCAGCAAAAGAGCCCTAAATCATGCCACCATCCTTTACCTTTGGGATGGTGTTTCCACATTAGTTAGTTGATGTTTAACAGTAGATGATTTGGTATGGGACTGCTGTGCTGCCTCTGGACCTGGACAGCTTGCCACAGTGGAGGGAAAATGCAAATATGAAGTCACTTCAGTTCATTTCTCACAGGTCTAAGTTTGAAGTAATTAAAGCACTACCATGAATTCCCTTACCTATTGATATTACAGTGTACAGTACTGAATAATGTCCTTCTTGGTGGGATTTTCCCTGTAAGTTTTCACTTTAAAACTGGGTTTAGGTCAGTCGCTGTGTTGAAAATCATTGTTGTGTGGTCTCTCTCCCATTTTCCATTGTGTGGTCAAGAGAATTCAGAAAGCCTCGTACAGTACTCCATCCTACCCAGTCACCAGAACAGGGGGGCCTCTCACAGCAACCAAAAGTCATTTGAAGATGAGGTTTGTGGCTAGTTTCCACCCACAACGCCAAGCTGTCTCTGATTAGACCTGGGATCTAATTTGAGAAGGGGGCTAAGAGTGGGTTAGGGGTGTGGGGTTCTGTGTGGCGCAGCCATCATCTCCCAGAGGGCCCTCAGCTCAGGGGCGTTTGTGCTTGACTTTCTCTCAAGAAATACATCTCAGTGGAACAAGTACGTAGAGAACATGAAGAAAAGAAGAGTAAACGACCATATACAATCACATCAGAAAGTATTCAGGCTCCCTCATCTCTTTATTGTAAATTCATTGTCAGATGGACATTTACCAAGGTGATTTCAATCCATCAGTGGCATAACTGAGTTGATCAGGCATAGTTTAGAAAGCCAGTCATCTTCATATATGAAAATTCACAACCAAAACAAGCCATGATAACCAAGAAACTCTTTATCAACCTCAAAAATAGCACATGTGCTGAGGCACGGATCAGGCTTTAAAACCACTTCTAAAGTTTTAGGTGTTCAGAGGAGCAAAGTGACCTGAATAATTATGAAACAGAAACATTTTGGAGTCAGCAGGACTCTGGCTAGATGGTTGTCTGTCCAAACATATGGCGAGTGAGGCCTCCTGTCAAGGATCCTGTGAGAATCTGCTGTAAAGCCCTAATCACACATGCACTCCGGGCTGTCTCCAGGCGATCGAGTCCGGACTTTATTCGGAGTTGTACCTTCACACATGCAGCACCCACCCTGACATACTGCATTGGAAATGCATTCACACATCAGGAGAAATAGTCCGTTTGATTTCAGTGAAGGAGAGGCACAGTGTGACACAAAAAGTTCACCACGCAAATCAGCTGATTGTTTATGGCATCAAAGCAGAGCAAATGAAATAATTAATGCATAATATATATAATGTGTATAACCTCAGTTTCATGAAGAAGAGAAACGTGATGCAACAGCAGAAAGCATAATAAATGTTTACTATGTTTAACAATTTTGTGCTGAGCAGATCTACTAAGAGTCCACAGTCTCGCTGTGATTACCCTGAGAATTACCGGCTGTGTTCACACCCAGGCTCACACAGACATTACGCAGACTTTGTACTCGGGGGCTGGCAGGATAAAGTCCATGTGATGTCCGTGTGGGTTGACGACAGTGTTTGCGTTCACACATGCAGTTCAACCAAGTAAAGTCCGGGAAAAGTCCATTGTAGTAAACAGGGCTTAAGACTCCATCGTTTAGGTAGAGCAGATAGAAGACACTTTGTGTCAAAGGCATGTGAAGTTTGCTAAATGGCATTTAATGGACTATAAGAGTACATGAAAAATTATCTCTGGGCTGATAAGACAAATATTTAACTCTTTGGACAGACATTGTCCCAGCGTGCACATGACCTGAGACTGGTATAGGAGCTCACTTTCAGCATAACAAGAACCTAATGCAAACAGTCAGAGCCTAAGCATCTGTGAAGAGAACTGGAGATGGCAGTTTACACACGCTAATCTAAGAAATCTTAAGAGGATCTGTCAGGAAGAATGAGATGAACTCCCCAAATCCAGGTTTTTACATACCAGCTGGAGAAGACTGAAGGGTGTAATTGCTGACAAATAACTGAATTAGTGTTCTGAAACCTTTTTGTGAATTAGATATTTCAATTTTTGAGATTTTCAATTTTGATTAAAAATATAATTTTATCTATTTATGAATAAAATCTGCAACAAAATACTTTCAGGAGCCACTGTGCCTTCTCTCTGTTTTATTTTCCCTACAGACACATGAATCCCTCTTCAAAAACTTAGCCATGATGTTGGGGACTCTACCTCCCACTGCACACACATATGCAGGCTCTCCTGGTCTCAGTAATCATGATGCTGGTCGACCCTATGACCCAAGTGATGTATTTCTGTGCAGTATGTCAGCTCCCCAAGTGTGTGTTCTGGCTCCAGTCTGGGTCATGCATTGTCAGGAATGTTGATGAAAAATGACAGGCCATTATTACATGCCATAGTTGTCCCCTCCTTTTCCCTCCCTGTATCACTACCAATACAGCTGAAAATTTCTCGAAGCCATATCAAAAACCACTTTTGTTTGCATTTTTTGCAATTTTTATGCATAAAATAACCCCCCACAGGGTCCAGGTGGGTGCTACGGGGACACATTTGTGAAAAAAACTGTGCTATATAAACTTAAATATTGCATATATTTTGATCAACTACCATTCATCCTACTCGATTAGGTTTTTATGGGGTTTCTTGGTGGATGTCCTTGTAGTACTAATGTTCTACAGGGTGTGGAACAAAGCGCAAAGCATGTAAAAGAAGCCCAGGTTCCTGAGGGAGGAGATCAGGCAGCTGCAGGCAGGGGGTGTGAAGGTTTAGGTTACCTGTTCGCCGCCTGAACACACTGACTCTTCTCGTTTACAGCTCAAGACCACCTGGGTAGAGGGTACAGTTCGTCAAGGAATCAGATAGTGTGGTTACAAGCAGAGAGACACATAAAGAAGAGTTCTCACTCACACACACACACACACACTGAGGTGATGAACCCACACATCTCCAGCCTCCACTGACCCATATCTGCTGAGCACAACTCCCGAGGTCTCGGGTGGATGTCAAGAGTTGTGGTGGTTGTCGGTGATGGTTGACCCTGCTCCAGTTCTCTGATATCTCCTGTCACACATCACTGCCCAGGAAGCACTTTCCTTTTTGTTCTAGTCTCTACACACTCCATCATGCTGTCTGACTACAACAAGGCTCAAACCACAGACCGTTCACCAGTGTGTGTACGTCTGCGCACGAACGTGTGTAGAGCAGCACTTGTGCAGTATGTGATTTATATGTAAGCTTTAATTTTTACAATAGATCTGTGAACTTTTACTTTTACTTGTAATTTGTCATCAATGTGTTGTAATTTGTGCACTGGAATTGTGAAGTGGGTGAGAGAAAATGTTTTAGATTAGGAAATTTAAGTATAGGTTTAAGTATAGGTACATATAGTGATATATTTCTTCAGTTTTCTCAAACTTATCCTGCATCTTTAAATGTCACATTTTACACAGGAGTCTGTTTAGGGCAAATTCAGTGTTTTTTTATTATCTTCTTCTTTTGGCTGCTCTCTTTAGGGGTCGCCACAGAAGATCATTCATCTCCATCTCTGTGTCTTCCTCTGTCACGCCAACATTTCCTCTCTTTCTCCTTCTTTGACCATCAGCAGCCCATTTTCCCATAGTGCCCTGTGCCGATGGCAGTCATTGGTGGCCTATCTGATTCGGCACATGCCAGATGTCCTTCCTGATGCAACCCTCCCCATTTATCCAGGCTTGGGACTGACATTAAGGTAGCGCTGGGTATCGATGTATCAAATATTTGATTTTGGCTTGCCACCTTCATAGAGCTGTGTTCAGCTGCATGAGGTTGCTATTTTCACTACCTGTTGAGCCCAAACACCATAAGCAAAGCTAGCAACTTGCTAGTGAACATAGAGGAGCGTTAGGAGCCAGAGAGAATCAAGAATTGGTGACACCAAAAACTGGAATGGACCCAAATTGACACAAAAATAACCCAGTGCTCATGTTGCTTCATAACTACTGGGTGTGTGAATAAGCAACTACTGTTGCAACAGCTAGTAGGTTCATCATTTCAACTTAAAAGTTAAATTTATGCAAATGTTGTGTTCAGAAGACGTTTCCTCCCCCAAATAGCCAAACTGAACAGCTGTTGTGCAGATAATCCTTAACTGAAATCTACTCAGAGAGAGAGAGAGAGAGAGAGAGAGAGAGAGAGAGAGAGGAGCTTTCAGACACATTTCAGAGGTGTAATTAATTATTAGGTGAGCACAAGCATAATTTACTCCCAATTACATCACAATACTTGGAATTTCTTCATTGAGAAATGTTTAAAATAATAAGTAGCTACGGCTATAATTGGTTGGAATCAAGGAGGGTATAGAAAAATAAATGGAATGGAACACCAAGAGATGTTATCTGTGCATATGTAGTCCAGATATAACACATGTGTACATATTAATTACTTTATTTCAGTCAGCCGTAATTTCCACCCATTTAAAAGAAAAAGTCACAGCAAGCTGAGAATAGTTCTTGTCTTAATATCTGGAAGCATTTAGATGTTGTTTTTGCTCAGCAAACACTTCAAAGTGGAAAGAGTGCTGTGGTGGACCACATGGGAATAAATATGGTTTCTGATCAGCTCGCTAATTACCTTCCACAGAGTAAATATGAGTAAAAAAAAAAAAACACTCTGAGCCACCCCGGTGTAAATGCTAGCTGTTACACATAAATGTGGTCTTTAGACACACACAAAGAGCGTGTATGAGGACTGTTTGAGGGTTATTACATTTGAGTGTTTGTAATGCTGCTTCAGCTGCATAACACAGCAATAGCATCACCACTACTAGTACTGCTCTTCTTGCAGATTAATGCCTTGTTGATCACAGTGAAGTGGATGCAGCCTTTTTTGGTGCTTTACACTGTATCTACAATCAAGGATCATGACAGCTTCTGTACACATAGAGATCTGTCACTGGCCTTAAAAACAGTTGTCCCTCCTACCCAGTTTTGGCTCTTACGTTCCAGATGATTTTAACATTTTGTTCGCTGTTGCAGAGAGTCATTTAATTTTGTGCTTTGTGATGTGCTAATGCGTCGTTACATAAAAAGGGGGTGAGAGCCTGACAGGTTGTGTGGTAGATGATAGATCTTGATGCTGCACACACACACACAATCAATCTTGAAGTTTCTTGCCAAACTCTTGCTAATGTTGCTCGTAACCACAGTCCAGTGTTCAACATGAGGACTACAGCTTGACATCCACTTGCACACAGGTCAGGATCATGGGTCAGGATGATGATGTGCCTCTCAAGCACCTTCCTCTCTCTGTAATGTAATGTAAACAGCTTCAAGTGTATTACACTGGGCTGCTTCCTGCTGCTATGTGTGTGGCATGCTGCGTACGTCAGCTGATGAGACATAAAGTAGGTCTGTTTGCGCAGTTATAAATACATGAGACTGTGACTGGAAGCAGCCAAATTACCAAGGACTGTTTTGATTTGAGTGTTGGAGTGTGGCTTGGAAAATCTTGAAGTAATTGATTATGACATGAAGTCGACAATGACATGAAAATCATTTTTAGATTGGTTATTCTTTCTTTAAACATGGACATCAGGATTGATCGTGCGCTGCAACATGTTCAGCAGATTTATGAAATCAACAAATCTCACACGTTCTGACAAAAGCTTTTGTTTGTTAGTTACATTTGGACCAAAGACTTCATTGAATTTCATCCTTGCTTGTTTCCTCTTTATATCTAAAGCATGAAAGCCTGAGTCAACTAATGATGGTCTGGCACATTTTGTTTCACACCATATGCCAAAGTCAGCCAAGGAATCACATTCAGTGAGATGTATTAGCTGTAGCGTGCTTCTGCGTCTTTGTCCTGGAATGCATATGTGCACACATGGGCAATGTTTTTACGTGTGTAAAATGTTGGGTCATCACGAGCTTCAGTGCTTTTTGGTATGGATTCTGATTTGCTGTAACTCCTCTGCAGATGAACGCCACTCTTCTCTAACATATTCCCTCAGCTGGTGTATTGATGGTGGTGGTGGAGGGCGCCATCTAAAGGTATTTCTATCACAAGTTAAAACTTTTAGAGTTGTAATTTCTTTTGAAATAAAAATTTTAAGGTGTTTCTGTTAAATAATGTTAGTGGCATTATCATGGCACTGAGCTGAAAGCAGGACCATGGCAATATTTTTCAATCTACTAAGTCCCCGTTTTATATTGTGATTTGTGCGAGTTATCGTGAAAGTCACCAGTATACGCCATCACATCTCCTCGTACCATATTCGTATTCGTACACCATGCTGTAATTAACCAGCCATGTAGAGGTGATAAACTAAAAATTGTTGAGCTTCTATCTCAAGCTCTCTTTTTATTTTCCTTCTTTTTTAGACTATTTCTAGCTTTTCCCATGTTTAACTGTGTGCAACGTCCATGAATCCTTTCCAAGAGAAACAATTATCGCATCTCTTCCTTCTTTGTTGCTCCCTGCAGAATACTTTGCAACCACTATGTCTTCCCATAATCTCTCACTGGTGTTTAATTGTAATGTAGTGTTTAAATCATTCAGTTGTGCCTTGTACCATGTGGACAGAGGCTTTGATCTAGGAAAAAAAACACTTCACCAGCAATCATAGGCCAAATACGATATACAGTGAGAATAATTTTGTACTGAAACACAGCCCTTTTCCTGGTAAATGGTATTTTTGTGATATCAATAACAATAACACACCATAAGAGACAGTTTAAACAAAGCCTTGAAATGTTGTATTCAGTCTTATTTCATTGCTTAACTTAGAAGTGATCTTAAAAAATAACATGCTATGCTAGCTAGGATCAATAGGATCTTTGTTTTGGAGTCAGCAAAGCCTAAGAACTCAGTGAAGTGTATCTGTGGCAAGACAAAGGCAAAGCAAAGAGAGAAAGTGGCGGAGAGCACGGTGCCATGACCTGGAGGTCATTGGCAGTAGATAATCTGGTATGAGAACAACTGATAGCCTGTCAGTAATGATGGGGCCTAATGCTGGAGAAGAAAAAGGAGGCGAGCTGCAGAAGAAAGAAAGAAACCTACTGAGAACTCCCCTATGTTTTTTGTCATCTGTGTGCCAAATCAGGGTGAGAGGGGAGAGGAAGGGGGGGTGAGGAGAGCGAAAGAGAGAGTGCAGATGGACCACACCGACTGACTGGTTGGACTAATGTGGACATTTTCTCTCCGGGGTCAGATATTTACTCCTAATTAGCTGGAGGAATGCGACGCATGAGAGCGGAACAGATACGTTACCGTTTTGGCCGGAATTTCCTCTCTTTCCGTGGCATGTGCTGCTTTAACCTGATTAGGTATGGCACTTATCAGAGCAGATGAAAGCACTCAGCGGATCGGTGAAGCATTGCTGGACACCCCTGCTCTGTTCCCACTTCACTACCATTTCCAAAACGACCCTCCCCATAGTCATTACTGGTTGCAATGAGTGTCATAGTACTAGGGAAACCAGGACTGTGGTTTACAGTAAGACTGATACTGGCACTTGTTGCGGCACCAGATCAAAAGGAGGTTGATGGGAATAAACAAGCAGGGAGACTTTCTATAAAAATTATTTTTACCGAAGGAACTTTAAATGAGATCATGAGTTTTACGAGGTGCAGTGAGGGGCATGCTGTTGTCAGGAAGTGAGACGGTTTCCAGTGTGTGTATGCATGTGTTTCAGTGTGAGTACTGAACGTGGTGGTAGCAAGTCAGAGCAGATTTCATGGTTGCACTCCAGAGCAGAGTAACACTCGTGGCGGCAGCAGGCCTAACTTCCTGCTAATGATGGATTAGAAGGCTTTAAATGGCAGATGAAGCTAGTTGGTATTGGCAGGCCTGGTGTAGCTTTAATCTGCTACATTTGAGGTTTTCTGAAGAAAAGGAGCAATCCTGACTTTGGCGCTGGTCAGGGATATTTTTTCTACATTCATCAAGTTTGAAAGCTCTTTGGTTTGAATTCACTCAGAGGAGTTTGCTGGTGGAATACTGTGGTTGTGTCATGCAGATAGTTTTGGTTTTATTTGGCCTGGGAAATTGTGACACAGTTTATGCCAAGAAGTTGTAGAAATCCACCCCAGAGTTATGGCTCTTTCAGTGTCTTTCAGACCATTTGCTTTGGTCCAGACTGAAATATCTCAACAACAACTGGATGGATTGGCATGAAATTGGGCACAGACATGCCGCAAAACAAATCCTTATGACACACCAATGCATCAGCAATTTTACTTATTCTTTGAAGAACCACTACATCTACAAGATTTGCACATTTTTTGCACAGATTTGCACAGACAATGATGGCTCCTAGACAATTAATTATCCTGTGATGATCTTCTGACTTCTCCTCTACCGCCTCCACGAGGTTTACATACAGTAGGATGGGTTACCATGTAATTTGGTGCAGATATCTGTGTCCCCTTCAATGTGACTAATTACTTTGGTGATCCCAAAGCCACATATCTGACACCATTTTTCTAATTGTCTGATAATTTGATTTATGACCAAATACCTGTAAAAATCAATCATTCTCTTTGACTTAAGCTGTAGTTTTTGCTAATTAGCTGTCTTTAAAACTCTAAACTAAGATTGTGAACATGGAAAACATCATACCTGCTTAACATCAGCATGCTGGTATTGTCGCGAGCATGCATGCCAATATAAGCATTTGTATCAAAACACTGTTCTGCCTAAGTAGACCATCACACGTGTGTACATTATTGTTTAAATCTTCATTCACATGCGTTATTTTGGGTTGGCTGCAGAAATTTAACATGGATGTCTCCAAATATAGACATATTTTTGCAGGTTTTGTGTATGAACAGGCACGACCACTTTGCATGTGTGGTTTTACATACATACAGTAGAGACCTTTTGATACTGAAAGTGCGTGTGAGGAGGAGAGAAGCGTGTTAAGCTTCATGATGACAATGAAGCTGGTGGTCGTCCTTACTGATGTGGTTCTGAAATCAGGCTAAACATATATTTTTTAGAACACAAATAAAATCAATCACCAGTTGTCACACAAACCGTCAGCGAAGTGGAACTCCATGATTACGCACTTCTCTTATCATTGTCCATACATGACCTCGCTTCTTTTAAAAGGTCATGAATATTCCTTTTACAATCTGTCTTCCTTCTCTGGCCATATATTTCGGATGGAAATGATGTCAGATTTCACTATTACTGCCATATGCCATATGAGAGCTATCACTTCTGAATGCAAGACCTACGTCTGTTTGTAGCCAGCGGCACATCTGTGCACCTTCTGTGGTGGGCTCTGCCTGCGGTGGGCTTTACTTGCGTGTGCATGAAACAAGCAGATACACATAATACACATGCATGCTCACACGCTCACCAACAGTTGCAGGTGGGCCTCCGATGTGATAGCAACAACAAACGTCCCTTAGTCTTTAATGAACAAACTCCATCCAGAGCACACTCCCAACTGCTGATCACAGCGCCACACATCCTATATACTTGATGTCCAAGCAGACCCTGAGTATTATGGGTGCTTCAGAGCTGATGGTTGGGCTAATGACCTGGATGGATAATTTGTAATGTGTATTACAGTAAATGAGAACGAGGTCATACCCTCTAATTTTCGTTACATACCCCACACATAGCCTGTTGCCAGACTCTACTACTACTACTACTATGTTTACCTCTTTAATTCTCCCTCGCACACACACAAACACACTTGCTCGTTGATGGTGTGTATTTGTTCAGGAGTTACTGGAATGGGCCACAGTGAAGTGTGGGAGCAGAGGAACATCCAGCCTCACAGCCTGCAGGTCCCACGGTTCCACTGATTGACCTGATGAAGACCAAAGGCTCCAATCATTGAGTCGATGTGTGTGAGTTTGTGTGCATGCAGTGTGTGTGTGGGCATGTCTGTGTGTGTGTCACCACCTGACCACACACACTGTTTAGATGAACTGTTATCATTTGCACACTCGAATCTTGAAAATACTCCAGAAATTCTGGGTGTAAAATCCATCTTGTCCTTCTCTTTTCCTTCCTGCTGTCTTCTTTCTTTCATCCCACACAAGAAGGCCCACATCAGCGCTCTGTGAAGTACTGTATGTGTGTGCGCACGCCTTTCTACACTTGTGAGGACAACGCTTACATTTAATTTTAGCGCTTTGTGAGAACATTTTGGCTTTGGTCGGTTCTCACAACTTCAAAAGACTGCTTGAGAGTTGAGATTTGGTTTTAGGGTAAAGGTTAGAATTAGGTTAGGGTAAGGGTTGAGGTATAGGTATTTACAGTAGCTGAGATGGTTAAGGATAGGGTGGAGTGGAGGGTGGCTGGTGGGGGTAGGGAATGCATTGTGTCCAGGAGTGTCCTCACAACTAAAAGTAGCTCTTAAGTGGCACCTTTAGGATGAAGGCTTGTTGGTTCTAACTTTAGAACTCCTATGTTTTTGGTCAAATGGTAATTTACAAAGTGTTAGAGAGCTAAAAGTAGCTCCTACTGTCAAATACTGGACGCACAAAGACCAATAGTGCGACGCATAAATCTGAGAGATGTTAGAAGCCGTCGAGAAGACTCCTGAGTCAGTAAGATCTTCTAACAGGTAATGCGTCTCATCACACTGGTTTTCAATTCACACTGGATACTGTGAAAACCATATTTTCTGTCTACTTGCCAATACAGCTAAACCAATACTGTTTCCCCAAGTAACATCTACGTAAGAATAAAATAAAGAATAAAACAGAGAAAATAATATTTACCCAACACACAAAAATTTGAAAAAATAGCAACTATTGTCATAGTAACTATATACAATGACAGTTATGATTAACTAAACCCTAATGCAAAATTGGCATATCACTTTGGCAAGTGGGGTATAAATATTTAATAGTATTTCAAAGTGACAGTATAGGGATTAATGAGGGGTAAGTGAGTGAGTGGAGTAACAGTTTAAAATATGAAGATTTGTTTGTCTTCTGTTTTATAATCATGTACATTGGACATGTGTTGGTTTCTGACTATTGGTCAAACAAAACAAGCAGTTTGAAGCGGTCACATTCAGCGTACACATTAATTAAAAAACATTAAAACAATCAAATAAAGAATAATCATTAGCTGCTACCCTTTGGCTGACACCACTGTTTAGCTCCCACATATACAACCCCACTACACTGCTGACTAACTGGAAGCCAAAACTTTAGATCTGTCTTTACCACACACAAACATTTCCACCTCAGCTCTTTATTTTTTACATTATTTCACCATCACCTTCTTTGGCACTTACATGGCCTTTGTTGCCTTCAGGCAACACCTTCCTTTTCCTATTCCCATGGCTAATACCTATTTATATTAGAGTTAGTGATGTTGTGCTTCTCATCAAACAAGGAAGTGGTGCCAATACTGTAAGCCGCTTTCATTCATCAAGCAATCCGGCATCAGCTGAGTGATAAATCCACTCAATAGTGTGTGGGTGGCATGTGCTGTTCTCTGGGTGGTCATAATTTGGAAATGTGAAGTCCAATAAAGGTGTGTGAGTTGGACGGCGTTTTCATCCAGATGTACACAAAATGTCCTGAGGTACGCAGTAGGGTCCTCACTAACTGATATATATATGAGCACCTGTCTCCACGTTCCCTTTGGTTTTTAAGTTACATTTTTTTAAAAATCCCTTTGGAACAGTTCCCAAATTGTATTTCTATTTTTGTGTAATTAGAGCACTGTGCCAAGGTGAATTTCTCGTACTAACAGTTTGTACTCTTAAGAATACTGAGAAGACAACTCGCTCGCTGTTTTCCTGGAATATTTCCTCAGGATGTCCGCGTTGGTGTCACTGTTCATAAACCAGCCTTTGGATCAGAGCAAACTATTGAGAGAAATGAGTGACGGAGGGCAGCAGGGAAGAAAGAAAAGAACGAATGAGTGCTCTGGCTTCTTGACCTCTTAGCATAAGAAGTCTTCTAAGTTCAAACAGTGATTACAAGCTGAGCTGGTATTTAAAGTGGCCCTGGTCCCCCTTTGCCTCCCCTCCTCTTCTCCCTCCCCCCATTCACTGCAGGCTCGTGTGAGCTGTGTGTCCATGTGTGACGATGTCTACAACTTGAATATGAGAGTACATACCACATGAACCTGTATGTGTGTGTGTGTGTGTGTGTGTGTGTGTAGGGGTTTAGCAGAGTAGGTGGGCAGGGTCAGGGGTTGCTTGGTGGGGTTCTGGAGCCAGTGGGCCTTCTCTATTGTTCAGGCTGGAGGAGCCAAAGGGGGCAACAAGTATTGATGCCCAAAGGTATTGCCTGCTTACGGTAGGAGGTTAGAAAAAATTGTGTGTGTGTCCTAATGTGTGTATGTGGACCTCGCTCCAGGAGGAACCCACAAGGGGCGGGAAAGGGAATGTAATTACAGATGATATAGGACCAAAGGGAGGAAATTGATTAAAGAAAATGGGTGACCAGGAAGTAAGCAGGGATCTTTGTTTCCCCTTCAATTAAACTGAAATGTCTCGGTGGTCTTTCTTTTTCAGCTGCATATGGTGGAGCAGGACAGGACTGTGGGGAAGGAGGTCTGAGAGTGTGGGGGTTCTTTCTGGGAGAGAGGGCTGGCTGGATGGAGGGACACCACAGTCATGATAGTCGCGATGGTGAGGAAATTAAAGGAGGGATCCAGCATTAAACAACGTGTATCTTGTTATTACAGTTTTGGCCATTATTGATACTATTAATTAACTGTCGACATCTGTTAGCTAAACTAGAAAACAGCAAAATTACAACCAGAAGTATTAAACAGTTTCTCTCCCTCTTTCAACTTTCACTTACTGTCCTTAACCTAGTCGTGCTTACATAATTTTCAAATTAAAGCAGCATTTTGGCTGAACTCATGCTCAGTTCGACCGAAATAAAGTGGTTTAGGTTTTCAGCCGTAATCTGATGTTGTAAACTGCATTTACAACAGTTTCCTGTCAAAGCTGCTGTCACCAAGTTTATTGATTTCAGCAATAAACTGATCTTGTTTTGGCCATCATTTACACAATATTCACAATAGTTCAAATATAATAATGTATAAAAATACATGCATATTTAATTATTTCTGGTATGATATTGTCCCAATTTTCACCAAATCTTAACATGATTTTTTCATCTATCTCTTCTTGTCTCTATATACATCATAGCATAACATTTTTGCTTGATCAATAATTATTGTTTCATATGTTTTAATTTGGATATTGTTTATTCTTTATATAAGTATCATATATCTTTTCTAAGTAGCTTTAATAGTGAGTGATTTTTATTTTATTTTATTTTATTTTATTTTTGGTAAAATTGTTAAATTTATTCAAATCACCCAAACAAGAGTCATAAACATATGGAAAAAACTCATTTCCAGTCAACTGCAACCTCAAGTAAACTTTTATGTCACCTCTCATCTCTTTCTCATTTACTGTTGCTTCTCTGTTACTTGTTTGGCAAATGTGAGTATACAGTGTGAATAGTTTTACAAGGCCAAGGGAGAAATAACAGTGAGGGGTGGTGGTGGTGGTGTATGTGTGTCGGGGGGGATAAAGAAAGAGAAAACAGGTTGTCAGTGTGGTTGAACAGCAAAATAGCATTTTCTCCCTCGGGCTCAGCCTCCACAGATGTTTCATTCAGGCCCCATGGCAGGGCCACTCTAAAAAGTGCTCCAGCCCCGACACAATTCAGCTCCTTTGTGCACTGAAGGAGAGAAGCTGAGCCCACTGTTTACTGCTCGTCCACCCCCCATCCCCCCTTGTCTAACCCCCC